>JAAOIU010120261.1:0-10256 GCA_018107765.1 Hypogeococcus pungens | reverse complement strand
AAGAATCCGATTCTGAATCGGATTCAGAATCCGATTCTTTTGATCCTCGCGATTCAAACCTGCGATTCTGATCTGAATCGCTGCATCTCTGGACTTGACCAATCAGAAAAAAGAGTTTGAAAAATCCCCGACATCGATAACAGAAAAGAGCCAACGCCATGATATGCTATGTTCCTATTAACCCCGATCAAATCTCGCGGTTTTTTTTTCGAATTTTTTGGGGAAAAAATGAGAATTTAAATTCCAGGAAAATTAAAATACGAAATTTTAAATTTTTATTCAAAAAAATTGATAAAGTGAACGTATAAAAATTAGAATTAGTTTTTAAACTGAACATATGAACAAATCAAAATGTATTATAATGAATTCAAATTGAACTAGTTTTTTGGTTTCTAGATTTTTGTACATCTGAACTACGACGGATTTCTGCAGAATTTCTATTCGTCGGTACAGCACAAGTGGAAATATTAAATTCCATATCTTCTAAAGTGATGATCTCTTTAGCGGGCAAGCCTGAATTCGTATCTGAATGTAACCGTTTAGACGAAGATTCATCACAGCTGGTATAATCGTTATCTTCTTTACTAGTATCATCGCAACTGGCATCGTCGTTACTCGGAGCTGTGTCGTCAGTTTGAGGTTGATCATTAGAAAAAAGATTGGCAGAAAGTTTTGTCTTACTTTTGAAACGAATTTTCAGTCCACGAGCATTTTTACTTTTTTTACTACGTGGTTGTATTTCGGTGTATCCAATTTCGTCTTCAGATTCTACGAAACATTTGACAGAATAAAGTACTGCAGATAATTCTTCCATAGAGTAGGTAGCATGACTGAAAAATACCTGTTCCAAGTATGAATGGCGAAAGACCTCCTTCATTGGACTCTTTATTACTAACATCTGCCCGTTTATGGACTTTTGGTGGTCTGGAAGTTGAAGAAACGTCGAAATCATTTTTACCGCATATTCTCATGGCTTGCTCTTTTTCATCGCAGGATTCGAAAATTATATTTGCTGGTTTCAAATTTTTTCCATTGGCAACATACATTCTTCCGTTTATATACTGCAAAATACGAAACAAGGTGAGACATAATTCTTAAAAGAATAAATTTCAAATTTACTTTGTACGTAGATGTACTTACTTTCACACCACAAATAATACAAGTTGAGTTATTGGTTTTATCTTTACACCCATAAAGACATTTATTTTTTGACTCTATTGACTCGGAAGATACAATATCACTAATGTGGGAAGCGTCAAAAATTTCTTCGTCCAAGACTTCGTTATCCACGCTAAATTCCTCCCAAACATCATCTCCAATAAAATACCTGAGAAAATCAATAGTAAGTTTTAGAAACCATTTCGAAAATAACATTAGAATAATTTATCGTTTACTTGTCCAATGGTTTATCAGACAGAAGAAGAGTATGAAAAAGTCTCATCATATCTGAATTTTTTGATAAAAAAGGCGTTATATTTTCTTCAATTGTGTGTAGTTGTAGACTATCACTTTCTACTAATTCGTACAATTTATCTATCATTTTTTTGAAGACGTGAGGTTGTTTCTTGAAATGTAACTGTGAACATAGATTGAATATTGCTTCAACTGCAGCAATGAAAAATATAGTTCGAATAGAGGAATGTTTTGCCTACCATCAACTTCAAAACGAATTCTTTAAGATCACAGATTTTCAAGTAATCCATTAATTTGCCACTTTCCATTGTTTGACCAGGTTGAAAAAAAGCGAGAAATTCCCATTTCAGATCGTCGTGATTTTTCAACAAGGACTCTATTTTGTTTTGAAATTCTTCAATAGTTAGAGTATTTTCTTCGAAATTCTTCAGAACTGTGAGAACTTCTATGAAAGATGTCTCGTTTAATCTTTCGGATAGAACTTTTATAAAACCCTCAGCATAATCTGAAAATAATACTTTATGGTAAAATCTACTTCATGAATAATTAGTTGATGATCTTATCACATATTTATTGAATTAATTTTTATCAAAGTCATACCTCTTTCATATTGTAATCTCGTGTCTTTTTCTTCTGTTTCAGACACTATGGATGTTCTTTGACGTTTTTTTCTCTTCGAGGAAACATTATCCGAATTCGGAGATGAAAGCTTAACATCGAAGTCTTTCATTATAGGAAGTGGCTCACCAACAGTTATCAGATTCAGTCAAGAAACTGGCAGGAAATAATAGGATCAAATAAAATTTAATGTTAGAAAAATAACACGATCAAGCATTCTGATAAAATCAAGAAGTTGAGGTAAAAGATAAAATCGATAATTTAACCAACAAATTTGAATTTTCAAAGTTTTGTTCAACTGTAACTGAATTAAGTTCGCAACCTTAAATCAAATTTTAAATTTTTCTTATCAGTTCACTCATTCAGTGTGTTTGTTTATATCTAAGTTTTTCTGATTACATGAAGATGAAGTTACCGAATGGAGAATGTAGTATTCGGTTAACTTCTATTCTTTTGCTATTTTATTAATGATTAATGAATTGATAATTAGTTTCAAGTGTTCATCATGAAAAAAACATTCAGTAACTACGAGCCTGAGCCAATAAATTTCTCGAGAACCTGCATAAACAGCAGGTAATGAAAATTGATTGTTGAATTCCGATTATAATAATCATTATCAATTTGGTAAACTCTAATTACCTTGACTTCATATCATTCACTTTCAGAGAAACTTCTGACATAGGAATCTCGACGACCGATATTTCCTCGTTGGATAAAAACACCCAAGCAGTTTCTACTCGAAGTATTGAAGTAAGCTACACTTAATATGATTTCTCAATTTTTCTCTTTCCATCGCGCCAAAAATTCACAGTCGTAATTCATGATATCAATTTTATTGAAAGGTGCAAACAACAGAACGTCTCCCGCAAAATTCAGCAACCGTTGATGACAATGCTCTGTTGGATTTCATGAGAAGGTTCGCTCCTAAAGTCGAAGAAGAGCTAAGAAAAAAAAATAAACATTTCGGTTCAGAGTATAAACATGCGATTTCCAAAAACGAAGATGACATTCCAACTAAAAAAATTGCTTTGTTGGTAAAGCACAAAGCTACGGAAAAGGTATATGATTTTTAAAATATACCGAAGTAAGAAGCCGCATTAACGAATTTCCATTTGTAGGGAAAAGTAAAACACGTATCTTGGAGTTGTTATGGAAATAAAATAGCGTTGAGTATTAGTCACTTGAAACATGAAGACTGGTGTAAACATACTTCATATATTCTGATTTACAGTTGCGATAAGTGAGCTATAATTCGATAAATTTCAGAAATAGTTTGACTAGAAAAATAATACAACTTTGAAGTTTTGTTTCAGAAACGAAGAATTCAAAAACGAAGCTCAAGAATGCATCGAAATAAATAGTTGTATAATGGATTTGAAGTTTCATCCTACTTTGAATTCTTTACTTGTACTTGCTAGTGAAGAAGGTGTAATATCGAGGTTTTCATTTTTATTTGTAATTCAAATGAATTTACTGATGGGATAAAATCGATTCGCAGGTAAAGTCTACTACTACAATTTAGCTGAAAAACATGAAAATAACTTGCCGTCGGCAATTTGTCATAATAACGAGAAAATCACGCAAGTTTCGTGGATTACTTTAAATTCCCAGACGTGCTTGGCGATCTCTGGAACAGATGGAATTTTAAGTCTTTGGGCGCCGTTAACATTCGCGGAAAATTGGAAACTTTTGAAAAAGTAAAACGTGCTCGAGAACTTCAATTTTATAGTTTTTAAAAATAATTGTCTCTTGTTTGATCTTTATATCAGGTTCACTTTCAAGTCAATCGAAGACACTAGTGAACGAGCTGTGAATTGTTTTGAATTTTCTTCACTCAATGGTCAAAATTTCGTAGTCGCCTTGGAAAGAAAATTACTATTGAGATGTTCTACAGCGGTTACTTCTTCTTCATTAATAGGTGACGTTGCGATAAATGAAATATCGTTTTAATGAAAATTAATTCAAATTGAAATTTTTTAGATAATGAATTTCTGAATCCTGTCGTGAGCCAATACGACTGTTCTTCAACTCTAATCACTTGCATACGTTTTTCTCTATTTGACGAGTACATATTTGTAACCGCTTCGATTGATCAACAAATTAGAGTTTATCACCTGAATGAAGTACGAACCTTACCTTACGCCACTCCGTGCAGTTTTCTTTCTTCCCATTTTCTCAACTACTCGGGTGTGCGTTTTTTTTTTTTTTTTTTTAAGAAAACTGCAATCAACATCATTTCAACTGAATACATTTCTACAACTTTGGAATGGAATCACTTACAAGAAGAAGTTTTCATAAACTGTTCGATGAATGGAGAAATACATTTTTGTAACTACAGAAAAAATGCTATAGTCAAAACGCTGAAACCTAGTGATGAAATCATATCTGCTGCTTTCAAAGTCAAAGGGTATCTTGAATCAAACCTGATATTTGCATGAACTGCGGAATAATTGTTTTTAACCTTCGATTTCATTTTCTAGCATGAAACAAATGTTCGCTGTGGCCAATTCTACCGGAGATGTGTCACTCTGGCAAACTTCTTTATTCATCTAATTGATATAAGTACGCGTAATACTAATTCGAAACACCTGAAAAAGAAAATCGTTTCTTTCTGAATAGTAAAATTATAACCAAACCTTCGCACTCAGAACTGTTTCATTCTTTTCAATTCGTTCTTATTTTACGTAATCTTTCATGCGAAAAATTTTTCAATTCTTGCGTCATTTTCGATGAACATCGAAATCGTACTTCTTAGTGAGTACCCCTACGCAAGCTCATCATCCCTTGTCAAAATCACGATACAAACGTAATTCTTTCCCACTTAGTTCAGCAGAAGTACGAGTAAAACGTACGTTCAACGAACTGTTAGTTAGTTCTTCTATATCTTTCGGTGAATTTTGGTTAATACGCCTGTTCAAAAAGTAGTGTTCATTAAAGAAGAAAAAAAACATTTTCTAAAAACTAATGAAGCGAGCAACGAATGTATGTACGTGCGTATTTTGAAATCAATAGACTGGTTTGTGTTTTTGTTCGCAGGAGTGAAGTTGATAAGTTTTCAATACCTACTTTTGCACCAATATAATTTACCTATTGTTGCTAACTTTCGCATTTTGCACAGACAACTTAATTCCTTCAGGTTGAGCACGGGCAACACTAGCATAATTGCTAGCGGTTCCGTAGGTCTACCCTCATAACTAATAAAAATCATTTTCAAGTGTACAATGAAGAAAAAATAAGCAACTTCGAATTAAAATTTTAATCGAATGTAGCTTTCCTCAAACAAATGATTTCATCGGTTATTAATCAATTTATTTATTTTGGCTGACAAACGTACACAAAAACGTAAAGACAGTCATCTGGTAAAACTTCAATTACAAACGTCAGTTACATCACAATAACTTAAAAGCAGATGACATTAACCTGCCTCGACAACGTTTCGCAGGCAAAAATTTTTCATCTCTTGATTATCAATACATACGTTCGAGTAAAACTACAATACAATATAATTTATCATTTAGGTATCAGATAAATTTGTAAAAATTCAACTCCTCTCGAGCACACTCAAGTTTCTACAATTTCGTCACCAGAACGAAAACTCGTTCTCGACTAGACACAAATACAAAAATATACGCATTCAGCGTATCAAAGCATTCATTATAATAGTAATGACGCAATTAAACGTAACTTTACTATAAAATGAAGCTAAACGAAACAATGATCGCTTAATTTTTAATACAATTGAAATCAATTTTTCCCATTAATAATTTTTTAAAAACACGTTGTAGCAAGTATAATCTACCATTTTAAATTTCAGCTGAACAAAAAATTCATCTCCGATACGTAAACCNAAAAAAAAAAAAAAAAAAATTATAACTAATGTATAAAAAATTAAGAAAATGGTAACGCATGTGTCGAAAATATCATACGCATACGATGAATGCAATTCATTAAAAAAGAAAAAAACCAGTATCGTGTGTACGTGAAACGGCTCTTATCATAAAGTGGCCAAGAATTGAGGTCACACCATGAAAAAAAAACAAGCAATTTGCTGCGTTTCTCAATACACGAATAGGTACACGACGCGATGGCTGAGTCGTTGCGCCATCACGAGAATACTTAACTCGACGTTCGTTTAATCAAAGATGGAATTTTCCACTCTGTATAGGAAAAATCGAATAAAACGAAGTTCTGTTCTTACTGGCGCATTTATAAAATAAAAAATTTGATCGCAAATCAAAGAATGAAATCACGTAGGCATTATCGTCAACACCCAAATATTCAAAACACACCTCTAAATATAACGAAAGTTCTGGATATACTTAATTGCACACACGAGTACAACAAAAACGAAATGTAAATGAATTTCACACAAAAGTGAAAATGATCATTCACGTTATCACAAATAAAGACACGAGATGTTTTACAGAAATTCGTGACAATTTGAGCGAAAAAAAAATTCGACTTTTTTAGAAAAACGGATTCCTTCGGAGAAATTTTTAAAAAATAGGTAGCCAAACCTAAAATTTGACATGTTTATTCGATAGGAAATCACTTTCAAGAGATAATAACTAGGAACAGTAAACTCGAGGCGAAAAAAACGCTTCCTCTCAGACTAAATTTTTTTACGATATTTTTCAGGGTTGCCAAAACTTCAGTAAGAAAAAATATCAAAAGATCGTGAAAATTAAAAATAGGCGGTCCGTCCATTCTTATTAAAGCTCACAGTAGAAGAAAAAAATCGTTAAAATAATAAAACAGCCCCTTTTTCGATCTAAAAGACTCCTCCCCCAGTGAAAATTTCGCATTTTCTATTACACTACGTAATTTCAACTACGAAGGTCGAACCAATTTTTTTCTTCACCAACGTAATTCGTAACAACAACAAACCTTACCCACAACAAAAGTATTTTTTTTTCCTGGTTTTACGTAACGTGGTTTGAAAGTTATCAACATATACTCCCGCAATGGCAACCCTGCTCAATCTATAACCGATCGTTTCCTATTTCCGCAACGCATCTCGTTTACGAAAAACGAAAAAGTTTGCACCTAAAGAAAGACTACAAAAGAATAGACGTATACACTAGCACACTTAAAAATTAAACTCATACTTGAGCACCTGACGAACCTCCCGTCAGGCCCTGCGCATGCTCTCTTTTCTGCCCGTAGGCAGCGGCGAGAAGTTAGTTCCGCGTTTTAGAATTTTTTTAAAAAAATTGTTTTAGATTAATTTCGAAACGTTTGAAAATTAATAGACGGAATGGCTCGCACAATTGCTTCATTCGAAATAGGCCGCAATATATAATAATAAAGGAATTATAGTTTTGTAAACGGTTTTACATCCTCCCCCCCAAGTACCCGTATTGAAAAAATTTACAAATCGAAGTAATTACTTTTCGACGACGAGCAGACCACATCGTACAGTGGAAACTACTATCGGTACATGGCCAGGTAAAAGGCGAAATCGTCGTACGTTCTTCCAACAGCTGTACGTATGTCCGTACGATCCATAAACAGACACTTCAGTCTTAGGTGGGGTTTATGAGAGCGAGCCGTGAAGTGTGAGAGACGAGACGAATATGTCGTCTCGAAAGCGCTCGCTCTGAAAATACGCACAAGCCTCTTTAGCTTAACTAACAAGGCAAAAATCAATATGGCCGATGAAAGGCGAATCGTCGTCATGGCTGTACGAAACTCTAGTTCAATCGTACCGTTCTATATTCGTCTATTCCGTTCGTACTCTTTTCGATACCGCCGTGGACAAAGACAACGTCAGAAGTACGCATTCAGAAGCCCTAGCAAAGATCAACCGCAGTCGCGGCAGCAGTAACAACAACTGAGACAACGAAAACAAGTCGACTAGACGAGTCTAGCAACTCCGCAGCAGTATAAATAATCTACTCAACACACCACAACAGCCTAGAGGCCGAACAGACTCGACCAGTCACGCGAAATTATAATTTTATGAGAGTAACAACAATGAGAGAAAGAGAGGCAGACACTACTTATAACGTATCGTTGAATCGAGAGTTAGGTGTGGACGTACTGTGACGGAGGAAAGAGAAAGACAGAAATACACACGACGGTATGTAGCCTAGCTGGTGCGATGAAGGGGACCAGCGAGGTGGGGAAGGAGATGCCTGCAGTACTACAGAACACTTCTATTACGCCGACCGATTGCTTGCTATTCTGCTAGGCTGTTGCTGCCTGATAAAAGAGAGGAAAGAAAAATAACACCGAGCTGTGGCTGTGGCTCGAGTCACGTACGCATCAAGGTTCTCCGTTCTCTCTAACAAATTCTTTCTCTCGCCTCAGCCGCGATACCGTCCGAAATTTCTTGCTTCAATCGCGCTAATATATCAAGGGGAAAAAAATTTGTGCAAAAAAAATACACGTATATCAAAATACGATAACGTTTTGCGTCGATTAAAACGCCGAATTTGATTCCAGCAAGTAATTTCGAAATCGGGTCCAAAACGTATTCAATTTTTCCCCGTGTGCCTAAGTCTTACTCTACGAGGAGCACAATTCACGTAAAATGCCTTCAAAAATGTATTCGGAAAACAGAAACACATTAGCGGACTTCAACTTCACCAGCAAATAAATTCAACGCAAATCGTTACACTCCGCAGCGTTCGCTCATTCGTAATAATTTCAATGATTCGTGTTTTCGAGGGTTTCCCTAGGCTAGCCAAGGTTAACCTATTTTTTCGCAACTATTAAAAAATTCAAATTCTCAACCAAAAAGCAATCATAATCAACGTCAAATTCATCGACATACTCGAATTCTTCAATTTAACACCAACACTCCACGTCTTTGTAACCGATCTGAGAAAAAAAACAACTCCCCAATTTTACTCGAATTTGATCAAAATCTGAATCAGAAATTCACAACCACAAACGTGTTCCTTTTTCCGATCCCTACTACGTAACTTTCGAATCGTCATCGAAATACTCATCGGTCAGTCGAGTCGATCCAACTTTCCTCTTTCGGACTTTTAAGATAAAACGAAAAGTACCCGCTTTCCAACCCGTAAATTTCGATCGCTGACGCTGTTCGATTGCAAAATAAAAATTATCGAAAGCGTCCATCGCTCGCATATATATATACACACTTCCATCATAAAATTAATATAAAAGTAATATACACATATAATAAATAACAAGTCGCGTAGTCTTCGTACGAAAAAACACACAAAAAAAAAACGAGAAAATTTTTACGAATTGAAACCGAAGTCAAGACTTCGGCTACAATTCGATGAACTTTCGACTGCTACCGGAAAATCGACTACGACTACTTTTGAGCTTCGATGATGATGTCGTTGCGCTCGTTATTGATATTACATAGTTTACAAACATAAAAGGCGATAAAGGAAAAAAAAAAACAATATTGAAACAACGCGTTGTTGACAAAATATTCGTTTTCCATCGATGATACGACGAAAATTCAAACAATCGTTCCTCGTAACCTCGTAGAATATACACTTCCGCATCCGTGTGCTAGCTAGCCAGTCGATTCAGCGCTACCCTCAAACCTCTCCCCCTTTTTCTAACACAGCAGACGAAACGAACAATCGGACGGACACCTGTACGTACGTACTTTGTAAACATGACCTTTTCTCGAGGGATTTTAATCAATCGATTTTTCAACAACGACGATGCCAAAGCCAAACATAGCGAAAAAAAGAATTCTTCCACTAGCCCGTATCGTTGTTAGGTTACTAAAATAGAACGATTTCCTTAAACAAGGGCCTAGAACACATGAAATGTTGGATTTAATATTTCGACAATTTTGTGCGATGAAAAAGAAAGGGTCCAAAAAATCAAAGATCAAAAATTTTCCTCATTCAGAATAAATCTGTAAGGCAATAACTTCGAAAAAAGTTCCCAAAAAAATAAGTTCATGTTCAATTACCCCCGAAAAACCACTCAACATCAATTCAACACCCCTTTATCGAGGTCTGCTCATCGTCGAAATACGACACCATTCCGTTTAGAAAAATCTCACACGAACCAAACCTTCCCAAAAAATAAAAAAGAAGGAGCTGATTCGCGAGACGAGGCCATATGGTACTCGCAACACCAAAGAAATCTGGATCGAGAACGAATTCGACGCGTCGAAAAAAACGATACGAGACGCAAAATAAGGTAACTATAGAATTCGTTGGCGATCGGTGTTACCCCCTTGACCCTCCCCCAACCCCCGAAATCACAATAGAATAGCCTCA
>JAAOIU010119391.1:0-22423 GCA_018107765.1 Hypogeococcus pungens | reverse complement strand
TTTGGGTAGAAAAAGGCCCCGGATATCTCCCCAAAAAATTTCGATCGACAAAGTTTTTATTAGGCTCTTGAAAGAAATGAGAGGTATAAAACTCTAAAATTCAAGTTTTATTGTTAAGTAAAAATAGGGTAAAAAGAAATCAAATAATATTTCTGTAATTTTTTTGTCGAATACCAAGAAAGGAGACAACTTCAAAAAATTTTATTGAAAAAAAAAAAAAAAAATGAAATATGGTAAATCCGAAATTTCATCAGATTCTNTCGATTTTGCGGTCATACTAAGCGTTAAAGTAATAGAACTAGAGTGGCAGAAAATTAAATTTCTGATCGTCGTGATGCCGTCAAAATTTTTCTATGACGCATATTTCGTCCGTTATTTGCAAAAAGCTACTTTCAACTTCTTGAACAATTTTTTGTTTTCGATATCTCTACTTCTAATGCACCAAACTCGACCTAAACCGTTTGAAGCTCGTCACTGGAAAGCCACTACAAGTGTTTCAGTTCAATCGGTTGATGTTTACTCAAGTTATCGTGAAACATACCACTGGAAAAAAATAAATAGACAATAAAAATGTAAACGGCGACTGCAATCGTAGACTTTTTTTTCTTCGAAAAACGCAGTCCACTAAAAATGTTTCTTAAGTAAATATTTTTACTTTCATATCTCAAAAAAATTGAAGAGAAATTACCAATTTCGAATTTTAGAAAAATTTGTTATATTTGTGAAATTTGATTTAGGTAGCCGTGAATTTTTCAGGACAAGAATAAAAAATTGCTATTTCGTTTTTCAAATACATTCTGATTTTTCAAAAATTTTTGATTTTTAACCACTACATACTCCAAAATATTAAAATTTACTATTTTTTTCAATTTTTAAAATTCTGAAATTTTTTGAAATTTTTTCCGGTGCATATCCGGCAAAGTGACCTCAACCGTACAATTGACTTTTTGGCATTTGTACCACTGGACTTGGTGAAAAAACAGTGAATGGAAAGTAGCATCTTCAAAACGAGGCTACTGCGCCAAAAAGAAGCCAGTTTGCCTGTAGACGACTAAAAATGATGCCACTTTAATGTTGGATACATATATCTACACATATACATATATTTAAAACTTGAGAAATTTTTTTCATTGCTTCACCCTTTCCTTAGAAAAAAACAGATTATTTCGTCAGAAAATGAAGGTGGGCCTTTTATAAATCGCAAATTATTATTTTTTGAATGAATATTCAAAAAAATTTTGCTATTGAAGATTTTTCTCAATTTTCACTTCATTCGAACTATTCTTAGCTTTTCTCGCTAATTTCCGCAAACTTGAAATACACATGAAAATACTTCATATGTGATGGTTCAGAGAAAAATCGTAAGAAATTTTGAAAATTTTCTAAGAGAAGCTCCCGTGAAAAAAAAAATACTTCGGTGTTCGTGCTACCGACGCGAATTTTTTCTATTAACCATTCAATCTAAAAACATGATCGCCGTTAACTGTTTTTCACTGTACGCCATAAGAACGTAGGTACATTATGTATATACGTACAAAGATTCACATACAGATATACGCATCGCTTGTAGAGTGGTGGTAATTTACAAACAGCGTCGGCGTCTACAGCACCATGTCGCGGCGCGCGATTTTCTCAGTCATTGACTGAATACGTCATAAGTTCCAACGTGGAGGTGAACAAGTCACACTCGTTGATTAAATGCACGTACCCAGTACACATACTGGCACACTATCGTACCACATACGGTACGTTTCAACGTAACGCATTAAATAAAAAAAATAAAAGAAAAAAAACAGACCTACGAATGTACTTAAAAACGCCTGCGACAAACGCACAAACCAAATCAGCATCGGCGTGCGGTGTGTGCTGCATAGTATACCCTACATCCATTATAGTGCTTATATTCACTACATGCATGCATTGTTAGCATTCGTACACAACGTGCTTGCGTTTACAAGTGTACAGGGACCGAGAACGAAAGCGAAAGCCACAAAACACAAACATATATACATTACATACGCTCGCTCTCATATGCTCGTCCAACATTATCACATCGCGGTGGCGACGTCATCGAAAGCCGTCGCTGTCTCCTCGTAGCCTCTGCCGCACACTCAGTTCAAAATATCGTCGACTATTTACTTACACCATGCACAATGGCGAACGCGCCGCAAAATTTCCCGCCAACTCGAGTGAAAGATCCTACGCACGCGTCACAAAGCTCGCGAGCTTTTCAAAGTACCTTAGTTGTGAACCTACGAAGTATGTACATGTAATAGAACAGCAAAACCAACGAGGGAACTTGCGCGCGCTTCTTTCTTCGTAAAATTTTTACCATCTCGTCCCACCATACCCCTTGTGGTGCTTTTTACACGTTAAATCGGGTCAATAGGAAAACCGTAGCCGAATTTGATTTTTCTCGTTTTCCCTTCGTTAGAGTCATCGACGATGACTATTTTATCAAATTTTTTTCCCGTAAGATTTTCAAGCAGTTTACATGAGCGAATATAAGTTAAACATAATTTAATCTTTTATCAATAGAGCAGAAATTAGGTGACAAATACAATCGTCGTTACGCGTTCATGTAGGTATGCCAACGTGTAAAATAAACCAACCAAAGCGTAAATTATTCAACCTTTATCGACAAACAACTCGATACCATTAAATTTCGTGACCCTTCGAAAAGATGAATCAGTGATCATGGTTCATATTCGTACCCAAAACCAGGTAAAGACGTCGTGTTGAATAAAACTGTGCACTTATTTATACGATCAACACAGCTTGTCTGCCTCTAGCCATATTTCTCATTTCCAATGTACACAGTACACATAGTATTATTGCACAGATGACAATACCAACAGAATCATACGACATACAATGAAATGCACCGCATCGAATGCAAATTATTACGCGTATGTCAGTTTTTTCATTCGTATTTTCTTGCAACCGCCCTTCTACTATTTTACTGAAAACTTCCCAAATTCCTATTACACAAAGTATTTTTTTAAAAAAGAAAAAAAAACCTCGTTGAATATGTCCTTGAACATGTTAGAATACTACTTTATTGATAGTATGGCTACGGTTGTAAGTAGAGTATAATTATTACCGTATCCTTCCGTCGAGCCGACACGACGGGCCGGCAATGTGAGCCTATCGAAGTCTTATCTCTCCGCAACATGACCTATCAAAATAAACACTGCTAGTTTTTGTACGATTTCGTACTAAATTTGACAATTAAACTCGATCTAAAAAAATAAACGACTTGATTCTACTGCGAAAATTTTTATAAAAATTGAGATGCAAAATTTTCCTTTTTTTTTTCTCATTTTTGCAAATAACTGGGTCGAAGTGGATGCAGAAAGGTATTCTCAACAAAGACCAACGAAATAAGAGAATGAGTTAGTTCTTCTTCTTTTTTTTCAATATCATCTACTGTACAAATCAACTACAAGTGAAAATTTCCAGTTAAGCAAAAATCTTTCGAAAGAAGGTTTTAACAAAATAAAATCCTCGACAAACATAGAGCTGAAGAAACAACAAAAATAATAAAATTTTCAAGGCTTAGAATCCATTCAGATCACGATATCGAATTTATTTAGTTTAATTTAATTTTTCGATGACGCGTTTTAAGAACGTTCATGGATTTGACGAAAAAAAATTCTGTGATAGCGAAAGGGGTACGACGACCTTCACCACGCAACAACTAATGACGCTTCATTCCTCCCTACTTCTTTGCCTGCATAGCACGCTCGTCGATTACAAATAGAATATTTTCAGTTGATAAATTTTTGTTTTCGATTTCGTTTGTATGAACATTCTGCTCGTTCAGTTTTCTAAGAAGCCAAATTTACGAATGATCTGCGATTCATCAATTAAATTGAAAATATCAACACATAGATAATTATATATTTGAACATACAATTATTAGTTTTAGAATCCAGTTTCAGAAAATTTTGCACTTTGAAAAGTTCTGTTATGGTTCATGACGAGCATACAATGTTTCTCAGGGATTAGATTGTGCACAAACTCCACAAACCAGCCCCGCTCATACCTTCAGATTCACAATTCAATTCTGAGCTCGCCTTGACGGGACATTTTCGACAACATCCACCGACGATCCATTACAGCCGATTTGGCCGAACTGTCGATGGTGGTCGTGGCGATTTCTTCGACGCTTCAGCTGTTTCGCGAGCCTTCCTCGTTGGACGACCACATTTCGACCACGTTATTTTTCGTCTCGCTGCTGTATGTGGCGCTGGTCGAAGTGTACTGTTCTACCTTCGGGCTAATATTCACAATTCCACAGTGGTGCGTTGTGCTATACTCTATCCCCTCTATTGTCTTTCGAATTTCCTCGTATTTCAACCACATACCGTTTTCTTATTCTGGCTGTGTAGTCGCAAGGCACCCTCATTATTCAAGCACGTGGTCATTGCCTCTTCCACGAACCTTTAGTATTTGTCTTCTCTTTTGTACGACTACTTTCCAACCTGTTCTTTTTTTTCTCGCTTGGAATCTAGATAAAGGCACGATCGATTTGGTGGAGCCATGAAACTGGCGTGCATTACAATGTAGTCTCACAAGTATGCATTATTTTTGGCGAACTTCTTCTCTTTTTCCTTTCGTAGATAGAAGAATTCGGCTAAAAATTGCCAAGCTGAAAAGTAATCTTCAAATTCGAAAAAAAATAAGATTTCATAATAAAAACTATTACTACACATATTGAACGATAAGCGATTCATCGATTTTAATTCACCTTTTTTCGAGCTAATAATGAAAAGGAAAAAAAAAACGAGGCCATTTATAACCTGACCAATTCTGATAATCAAACGAGATAAATATTAGTTTCGTTTTACCAAAAGCTTAAATTGATAATTCACACTGATTTTTCGGTAAAAATAACTGAAAGTAAAAGCACAGCACAAAACACACGTATGTACAATCAAGGCAGGGTACTTGTACACGAGAGCAACTTTTTACAAAATCCAACGATCAAAATTCTTAATTAACACCAAGGCGGGCGTTTGTTACAAGACATTAACCCCGATTACCTTCTAATCCCACACGCAGACACCCTTCACCCAGTCCAATATAACGTACACACTACATAGGTACGTACTACAAGGCAACGGCAACATTTCACCTAAATATTAGGGTGTTTTCGCACTCTCTGGTACAGCCTAGACCGTGCCTAACCGTAACTTATCTCTTCGCAATTATAAGTCGTACTTCTGACGGCGATAATAATAATCGACGTAGTATTCACCTCTTACATAGAGGTGCGTCCTGTACAACGACCGGAACGCAATAAACCTTTTCAACGACATACTACCGAAACCACCAATGCGAACAATGTTTATGACTCGCCAAAAACAATGATGTTTTTTCTATCGATTGCCTGTATGCACCTTTACGAATTACATCATCAATTCCGAGTAAATGTACGTAGATAAAAATATTTTCGAGCCATCAACAATGAAGTATGGAACCCCTGGAATATAAATTTTCCGCCCGTTCGAGTCACAGACAAGTTGCACGTGTTATAAAAAGACAAATGAAGCTTGTAAAAACAAAAAAGACGCCTATAATACTGATTTTCAGAAACTGAAGCTATCTCGAGTGAAAATAATCGAATTTAGAAATTATTTCGGGCATTATGTTTCGAGCAGCTGTCGGTGGATCATCTCGCACGCGTGAAGAAATAATTACTTATCGGGTAAGTAATTCATTGGTCGATGTCGCGTACGCGAAAATCTAAAACGCATATTAAGCGTACAGCGCTAAATATGTACATAGCTTCTTCTATCTTTTTCTGCTGTTGTGGTTCGGTATACGGTTATGTAACCTCGTTCGTGCATCCAATACGTAAAAAAATGTATGAATTACTATCGCTATAAAATTCTACGTATTGACGCGCGCTTCTGTTCCGAAAATTCCGTCACAAACAAACAAAGAAAGCGGCGAAGAGCTTGCGCGGTTTTTGGCGGGTAAATTATGCACGTACGTAGCAGACTATGTATGCGTTCAAAAGATGAAACGAATGAACACTCGTAGAAAAACACACTCAAAACGTACCAGTTTGCAAAGACTAGGTGCAGGAACGATTTAACGATTGATAATTGATATCTATATTTAGCCTGTCCACTACGAGTGCGGTGTTGTTTCTTTCGATTTTGTCGAGGTGGAAAACCTTTATGTGGTTTCCTTTGTACGGAAGATGAACGCGTACGTAATTCAATATCAGTATATTCGATGCAAGTAGAGGTTCGAAGAGTCGTTCAATTTTTTAGAATCAATTTTGAATCTCGTGGCTTTTTTATTTCACTCGAAATTCGATTTTAAGACATCTTGAATAACGTGCTCTCTCCGTTCGGGGTGGAGGCGAGGAGAGTAAAATTCCATTCAGAGATTTTTCGGACACGCTGTTAAGAAAGAGTAGTTCAAATTTATGATTGAGATCACTGTGTATGCGTTTTTCCGTTTTAGTAAAGGGGAAAAAAAACTCGATACAGTAAATTTTAGTAATTTTTTGGGGACGCGACACCCAGCAAATATTTTTTGGCACAAGCAAAATCAGTTTTTTTCTTCTTTATTTTTCTCTCTTATTTTTTTCCCTGAAGATTTGCATTAAAAAAATTGACCTTTACACCGCTCAAAACCATCATGCACCTCGAAACTGATCGAATAAATCGATTCTTGGTAACAGTAAATGACATTAATAAATCACAATTCAAAACAGACAAATAAACTGAAAAAGTAAATAAAATGCTAACATGCCAAAGAAAATTTTTTTTCTACAATTAAATCTCTCTCAAACGACAACGTTTTCATACAAAACAGAAGCATACAGAACTAATGCGACTTCGAATTAGTTGAACGAACGCCCACCAGATGTTAACGAACGTGTTTCAAATTTGTGATAAATTTTATTGAAATGAGACAGCGAATACGACGACTAATGTAAAATAGGAGATCTAAATAGTGAATTTTCGTGCTTTTTTCTGGCGAACTATTTTTCTTAAATAGATAAGTACACATCTTCAGCCTGAAAAAATACTAAAAAATAGCAACCCTCGCCCCACACATAGTCATTTTCAATTTACCAGCAGGTTGCTTTTCAAAGCACAAACGCTGATCAGGGTCTCGAGTAATTAATCTATTATTCGGCAATTTTTACTCTTTCATGAACCATTTTATACTTGATAACTCGATAAGGAATTTCTCACTGAACTTTTTTATTAGTGGCTAATCAAGCTTGATAAAACCCTAGATGAAAGAAAACCTACGCACACTATTATTTTATTTCGACATTCGAAGCATGCAAACGACGAATATGTCTAGATTGGAGAAGCATATCATCAACTCGATACTTAATAAAGTCTTAACTTCGAATACACCAAATTCAATGTTCTATTTCTCATTTCTGTACCCGCATCTGTTTAACTGGGTCTCATCTCGTCGACTGAACGAACGAAATTAACCAGAAACATTCTGCAGTAATCCGCTTTAATGGAACGATTCAGTGCAACAATAACGGTTCGCGTCCCAAGTACATCGACAATAATGTAGCCAGGTTATTTGGAAATCGATTTTCGCCTACGTACCCATCCCTTGGCGGTGCTTTCGTTTTCTATACATTTTTTTTTCAAGAGTGGATCGGAATCTCAGCTTATATTCGTAGGTTCGTATCGTTCACGTAAGTCAAGGGATAAGCACACAAGAAGCTCGGCAGAGAGTAGAGCAATTCTCTCGATGCTGTCATAATTTATAATACGACTGAATTTCTTCAAACGGCAGTCGATTTCGCACCTATCATGACCTTAACTATTCCCCCTCCAAGTTCTCTTTTTTACAATTCCTAATTGAATACCAAATTATAGATACTGGTAGTTCGATGGACAAAAAATAAAAACGTCCAACATCAAGGTCGAATTAATCGTCCAACTTACACAGCACACTGCTTGAGGAAAGCCAAGTGGTAAGCAAGCCGTATCGCCAAAGCTGGCCGAATTTTCAACTTCACAAAGCGAAAAATAAAGTCATTGAGCCAGTTCAATCGTTGATTATGTATAGAATTGTACGTACTTCAACTGAGGAGTTTGAATTCTCTGCAGAATGTATATGTACTGCAAATCACGATACAAAAAAAAAAGACACAAAAAATTTGANCGCATCGCACTAAACAAAATTCTGCAATAAAATCTACGATCATCCCGTCGCGTCGTCTGTTACAATACTTCACCGACTTGCGTCATCTGATATGAAAATTTCGATCAAAAGGAGTAAGAAGTCACTGAACGTCGGTGGCCGGGCGCACCGAGACTGCTTCTCCAATTATTACATCATTCGCTGTCTAATCCTTTCGTGCACATGAACCGATGAGCGAGGTCCAGCTTTAATGGAAGCTACAACCTCTGGTACCTTCTACGGTCCCACCAGCAATTGTATCAGTTGCGCACGCTGTCGATTTATACGCCCGACCGATCACGACTTCCGCGATATCGTTCGTTTTCGTTCAAAATCGAAACACGAACGAAATGACTCGACCAAGATTTTTCCTTTTTAAAGTTTTCTCTCCGTTTACGATGCGTTACGAGCACGCACAATGCGCTATCTTACAATGTAACTAGCTCATAACCCAGCAGCCGCGGGGCTCCGAAAAAAACATGTTAACGTAGTGACCCTCCGACTCCTCCGCCTCCGTCATTTTGTGTGCCGAACGTTCATTCGTCGTCGTGTTATTTCAAGGTCGTCGCCGTCATCGTTCTCGCTCCCTCGCGATGACCGACACAATTTCTACACAGTACAGTGAACGTATCGTACCTACACTGCACGCATTTTACGCTTTTAACTCGCGTAATCGCACCACAGAAAAACACTGCCATAGCATGGCGTGTCTGAATAAATGGGTACATTATCCCCTCACCTTGCTTCGCCAAATCGATTCTGAAGATTTGAAAAAACCGCTAGAAAATACAAGTAGAAACTGACTCGGCGAATCTTGATACGAATTCTAGACCACTTCAAGTCTCACAATGCTCATTTCTACCAAGATTTCCCTCACATAGAAATCGTCTTCAGACAAACGAAGCAACGTGTTCACAGATTCATAGAAAGTCTTTGCAATGATCACCTTTTTGACTGAGAGGCTCCAAAAATAACTTTCGCAACTCAAACATATTCTGTCGAGTTGATATTCGACTAATAAAAACACCCACGAAAGGGTATTCGCGAATGCTTTCTCACAATTTCAACGTACCAAGTAAGGCTACTCAAAGTTTTCCAATTTCATAAATCATCCATGCGAACTATTTCGTCAACCTATTACTCGTATCCTACAACCTTATTAGTTTAATTAATAAAATATTACTCAAAACGAAAGTTACTTTCTGCAAAGGAACACTAAACGGATACCTTAGAAGCTTTTACTTCCGAAAAAAGGTAACAACTTTACCTCTTTCGGTTGACGTGGACCTTTTTTTCTAGCAAATTACTTTTTTTCGTTTTACTAATAAACTAACGGACCTTTACAGCACGGTGTTTCGTGCGGCTAAGATTTATACCAATTTACACACGGTCGACACGGAAATGCGGCATCGTAGCCAATGAAATTTCTCGACATCGGCTATACGATCGAAAACGCCGACGACCACGACTTCGACCCGGCATTACTTACGCTCGTAAGTTAACGTTGGAATGAAATTTCGTGAAAGTTTGCATCATCTTTTCTCAACGAACCCGGTCCCTGCAATTTTTCAAGACACATAACTGGAATTTTTCAACATACTTTTTTCTCGAATAGAGGGCACATTTCAAGATATTCTTGCAAGACAATTAGCTCGTTATGTCGTTGATTAGGAAACGTGAAATTTTCAAGAAGTAATCTTCGTTATAATTAGGTAAAATTTCATATCTTCTCAGAAGCTTCTATGTACTTAATTCAATTATAAGCTTCTGTAAAACGTGAAAATTTTCAATTCTATTATATTTTCAGCCATTAAGGTAATATTAACCGACGAATACGTTACGATCGGAAAATTACAGCTGATGAGTGATGACACGAAAAATACGTAAATTAGTTTTCGGAAGTATCGTTTTCAGAATACGATTACAATTGCGTACTCGAAACGTGAGAAGATTTTTCTTCGGCCTCTGCACGTGTTTGAAAGGTAGAGGAATTCTTATATAATTTTGTGTTGAAATATTTCGAAATTGATTTTCCACTTTTTCAATTTCTTCTGAATAATTTTCCGAAAAGATCTTCTTTTTTGCAAAAATAATATTTTCAAACAAATTTTATGCCACTTGTCTCAGTATGTGGAAATTTCTTCAACCGGGAGTGACAAAAATCTCGAAATCACCAACACTTTTCCTAATATTTCACCTAAATTAACGGCAAACCCAATGTGTTCTATACAGAACGTTTAACGATAACCAAATCAACAACGAAAAGTACCTATATCGTCGCGAAACATGCGCACGCCTTTTTAGTGATATCCCAACACAACTACAATCTGGAATGAAAATAAAATACTACAATACCAAGCTACGCTGTTAAATGCAAAATGAACACGCAATTGTTCGCCGTATCGCCATCATCAATGTTGACGGAGGGCATAATACAAGAAAAAAAATGGATAATTCACTATCCAGTGCAGGGTGTATAAGTTCTTCAATTTCATACATCGAGTTAATGAGTACATCGTTCCAATTACGACCAACTTGAAATTTTCTTCCTCAATTTCCCTCGAATGTCAAGTTGCTTTGCTGCATGATACACAACAAAACTGGTAATTATTCCGTAGTCTCGATCGATATGCGAATTCAGAAAAGTGGTCCTCGAGCGAAGTTTTAGAAGTGGAGACCTCCGCAATAGCCGTCTTTTTTGGTCAAAAATTGGGCTAAAAATCGATGTTAGGGGCGAGGTAAGGAGGTGCAGACAAAATTACAGAGCATCGAACTGCGGTCAAAACGTTGAAAATGAATTTTTTCAATTTTTTATTCAATTTTCAAAAAATAAGCAATGAAAATCCATTCTACCTGTAAAAAGTACGAAAATGACGCGTTAATAACATTCTCTACTCTTACCGTCAATGGAAAGCTCATTTACACAGTGCAAGCAAAGAGTCCTAAATGAACTAGCAAGACCGCCGAACGCGGAACCGACCAAGGTTTTCAATTGCACGTAGCCTTTATTAAACTCTATACTATCTTCGTTCGTCTCGTTATTAAAAATAACTTTCAAGAGTTAAAAACCTACACTAGGTCGGGGAGAATACCCTTACAGCAGCATACTAAGCGCATCTACTACTTCACCCTCTCGCTACTCGTACTATCAAGAGAGAGAGAGAGAAAAAATTCAATAAAACGATTCTCTCCCTCGAATACATAAACTTCATCTCTTGGCTAGCATCGCAATCACGTGCTATTCGACCAATGACGTAATAGTGGAATATTTCGGCGACTTTTTTACTTCGATTTCGCGGCCGAAATAACGTGCGTATGTTTAAGCCTATGCACCTTATTTATACGTAGGTATATTTTTTTATCAATTAGATGTCCTCATACCCCAATGCATAGCTCTAGCCACAGCTGTAGCTGAAGCGAAACGACACGACGTATCCGACTCTACAATTGACCGCCGCCGCATACAAGCACGATCCATCAACACGTTATTTTATTTTTATTCCGCATACGCTGTGCAAACGTCCCACCGCTTAACCTGCGTTTTACATCATCGCCGTGCCGCACCGTTCCGTCGCTCTCACACTGTACGTTTTTTTTATCAAGTTAACGTAAGTTCGAGGGTAATGTTTTCAATTTTTTTTTAAAGCATTTTGACCAAGTCGCGTTAGTCGCGTCTGCTCAGGTTTACAAACATGAAGGAAAGAGAGGCAATTTCGATCAAAGCTAGATAATTATGTATGATAATTCGAAGACCACAGACCACAATGAGGCTTAGCAATAACTGAGGTGTATAATTTCTCAATTCGGGCCATTCTACAGCCGTGCCCACCTTCCTCTTCTCTTATATCGATTTCGCCACTCCTAAAGCTTTAATTCGTCTGATTGGGTGGTTTACAAACTTGTGGAATTGCTAATGGCGCTATTTTTAAAGAAACCAACGCATTCATTTTCGTCTGGGATTCGCTAGTCGTGTATCATTGCATACGAATTGAGAATTACTTTTCGACATGAGTTAGCAGTGTGTTTTGCTAGGTACATAATTTGCGACGTGTGGCTGTCGATTTGAACTGAGCAGGTTTCGGTAACAAACTTTTACATCGAACGTGTTAATAGATGGTAGACGAAGAAAAAAAATTAAATACCTAAGATGATTTTAGAATTAAACGAAGAATTTAAATACAATATTAGGAAGAACCACCACCAACTCGAGTTCAAAATTGATCAAATTATTAATTTTCGAAAAATTTAATACAAAAAGAAATGTATCAAAATCCCCTTCCTCTGCCAAAAAAAGTTATAAACCACCGTTCCAAGTTTATTCGTCTCAAAAACAAACCTTCAATTCGCGAAATAAATTGAAAAAATAAAATTCTCGAAAAGCTTATTAGAGGGGAAAAAAGATATTAAATGAATCCATTTTTCCTCGTTCAACTGAAATAAACTAGTCGTCACGCTTCCTCACGTCACGTGTCAGGTCGTCTTATCGCCGATGAAAAAAACACTGATAACTCAAATAATCAATACAGAACGCTGTCACGCTTCTTCACATCACGCGCCATGTCTTCCTCACGTTGTACAATTGTCAGTAATAACATCAGTAAAATAAATAATCAAGACGCAAGTTGTCACGTTTTAAAACTAGCCACCACGTTTCCTCACGTCACGTGTCATGCTGTGTCGTCGTCATAAAACTGGTTACAGATCAAGTGGGAGAGGGAATCGTCAGCTGCTCACTTGATGCAAAAAATATTCACACGGGTGCCTTACGTTGAAGCATCGTCACGGTTTCATACCCTTCACACACCCGTTCATCACATCATGTGATAATTAAATTAACCACGATCGTGATTGGCATGAAATTTACATCATGGCTAGTTAGAAATTTAAGAGCCCGTTCGAAGAAATTTTTTCTCACGACGGACTCGTGAGAAATTCGTGTTTACGGGTCCAGCCGTTTTTGGAAAACTTTGAACTTTAATATCTCAGGAACGGCTAGATCAATTTTAATGAAACTTGAAAAACTAACAACTAGACTACTGTACCAACAATTTACCATAGTCACTTGAACCTCAAGCAACGTAGCTTCCGAGTTTACTTTTGGACAAAAAAGGGCTATAAACGTATAATCATACATTTATATACATATTCTAAAACGGAATTCGAAATCATGAGATTCGTTTGCCGGATCTTAGAAAGCACAACCTTTTTTTCATGACTTAGAGCAATATTAGTCGAAGTTAATGCATATAGGTAGGTGCCAGTCTTCTCTATCTACCTCCCCTTGCATCCTCAGGGTCCTGGCACCCACAGAAAGACCATGATTCTTTTTTTTCATTTTTTTTTTTTTTATTGATGCGGAATCTGAGGGGCGCAGATTTTGGATTTCACACCGCCCCTCCGTACGCAAGTTTGAAATTATTAAACCGAACGAGTAGCTCTGAAATATAAGTATCCCTATTTCTTCCCTATCATACTTCAGGTCTTTCGTCCCCTTCTTTGATCATATCTCACTGAAATTTCGAAATTCGAATAACACCCTTATCAGAAGCACAAAAAGATTTCCATACAAACGACCACTACAAAGTTACGAGAAATGAAGTACAATTCGTACGGCGCGTTTAAGCGAAATAAAAAACAATAATTACTGTTTCGTCGTGCCTATTCCAGCTACGAACGTGAGCACTGAGCATTTATCGCCATAATACCGTTGATAACGTACCATCGCGCGAGTGACGATAACACGTTACCAAAGATAGAAAAAATATAGGCATCCGGAGATCACCGGAAAGCTCAAACATTCATAGTGGAGTACGATTTCGATTATTTTATACGTTGATGCTATTTCCCTCTACGAATAATTTTTTTTTGGAACAACAGAGCAGAGGTGATTCTATGAAAATGTCTCAAATCCACAACACGTGAATAAATGCCAATTTATGGTACCACTGCCTCAGAATGCAGCAGCCATACCTTCACGCTGCCAATAATGCGAACCGCACGAGGTAAACGTTAGGTTAAAACCACTTAGGAGGTCGCGAAAATTTTCTAGCTCCTCGTTGAACCACACGATTGTTTGTCTCGACTGTGATATATAGACGGTTTGTCAATTAATACGCGCTATAAAAGATGCATTTACACACACACACTTGGCCGGAAAAGAATTTACGGTAATCACACGGTAATCACTCAATCTAATTTCAATAGCGAAATTGTTAATAACCAGCGATTTTTCTTATTCCTTTTTCCAAATGTGTGTGAATGCACCATAACGGAATAATTACAATATTCGATATTTCGAGAAGAATTTTTCAACCGGTTGTCAAGTTTTGTGTTGCGAATCACTTCCTGGAATCTCGAGACGATTAGTTTAATTTTTAAATATATTTTTTTGAAAACGTGAAACGTGCTGTTATTTAAATGTCAAAATCAAGAAGAATTTGAAAATTTGCCCTCGAAAAATTTTCCAATAGCTCAGTAACCGAAAAAATATAAAACAAATCAATTTTAGAATATAATTATTTTATGGGAAGGCGAAAATCAAACCATGGCTCGTTATGTTTCATCAGATTAGAAAATTTAATAAAATTTGCAAGATGAAAGCGAAAGAAACAATCGAATACTTCGACACGAACATAATCAAAATTCTACACTAAAGTTAAAATTTTACCAAATCACTTCATTTCTACCTCACTAGCGCCATCTTTGCTCTCGTATGCAGTGCCAATTTGAAATTGAAACCATTACCGAAAAACAATACAAAAATTTGAAACTTCACCAAACAAAAGACATCACCGGCTCCTCGACATTTCTTCTCATCCCATATCTTCGGTCTTTCCAATTAGTATTCGTATAAGAAGCGAGTCCAACGTTGCCATATCGTACCCAGCCAATCAATTGTTGGAGAAAATATCGTTCTGATTTGATACACGAGAACACGACCACGTCTTTCGTTTTCGTTGAACACGGGGCCCATCTGTCGTTTGAATTACTCTATGATAATGTCTCGCCAGTGAGAGCACAATACCGGCATACTCACAGTAACGTGATTGCCGTTGAGCACGAATCAGTGAAGAAGTTGAAAATTCAAAACGTAATACCCCTAATGAAGTTTCATCAACATAGAGGGTATTTTCAAAATGGTACAACAATCCATCAACCCTAATTTTGACGAGGTAAAAATCATAAGAGGGTGGTAGTGGCGGAATCCGAAGGAAAAAACTTGTTCAGCGTCGTGAACCCACCCTATTCTTTTGAAAATGAAACACCGATACAGAATGCATCGCAGATTCAACGTTCTAGATAGATGCAAAACTGGTTTCCTACAAGTTTATTTGCACTTTTATAATTAGACGGTCGGGTAGCGGACACTTCTTTCTATCATTTTCCAAAATTAGATGCGAATGAACACGAAACGAAACTGCTAACAACATGACACTGCGGTGACGTTCACAACAAAATAATAATCGGTTAAATGACGAACTTTAGAATAAATTATGATTAACTAGGACGAGCTAGCGTCTGTTTCAGTACTACGTGAGTACATTTTGCAATGTTTCTTCCATATCTACCTACAGAATAGAATATCATCACTTTTACGAGCAGAATTCAATGAGAAATCTTTCCGCAGATAGATTTCGTATTTTTACCAGAATGGGTCAAATAATGAAGCCTGTTTTCAGGTAAGGAAACTCCCAAAATCTACGAAACAACTTTCATAAATTTTCCCGCCAAAACTGATTCATCGAAAATCAACTTTTAAAATGATTTAAATATACAAATTATAAACATCAATTTCTTCTTAAATTTTGTAGCAGAGTTGATGAATACAGTTTCAATTTACAAAATCTGAAAATTTCATTTCTCACCAACTGGCCTACCCCAACAATCCTACGCTAAAGTACGCCGGTTCAAATGGTTTTTCAACAACCTACTTTCCGAAATCGAACACACTAAAGATTACGTCAAGTAGGTAACGTAAAATAATAAATTTCGTAGAATTCAAGCCCAAAAAAAATTTCAAATACCTAAGTATACAGGTGGAGGATTACTTGGCAATTGGTTAGTTTACATGGCCAACTACACAGCAGTTCAAATTATGCAAATTTGTCATCTCATCGAAATACTTCGATTATCGAAACAGGTACGGCTTCATTTTTCAAAGTTCAATATATTCTACATAATTCCAAACTGAATTTTAAAAAAATGGACACTTTTTTCCAAAACCTCGCACACGAACGACAGTGACCAGTCAACATAATAATACAACTAAATTCATTAAATAACGATTTGGAGTACTTACAATGGTAATTTTTTAGATTTATCTTCGGCAGTCAACGGTGGTGAGGAAGTTTCTTCGTCTAGACTATCGTTACCGGAACTGCTGGCGGTTGCATCCGAATCAAAATCACTAGCGATGGCTTTAATTTGGGCATGAAGCTGGCCAGAGATCTTTTCAATGTGTTCGTGAACGTCTAAGTTCAACTTAGGTGCAACGGATAAAGCAAAACTTCGACCGTTTTTCGTTTCTTTGGCGCCGGAGCCGAAATAATGGGCAAATTTTTCGTTGTTTGGCGGCAAACACGATGGATTTGAACAGCTTTTTAAACGTTTTAAATAAAAATCCATAGATGATTCGGAATGTGGTGTATTTGATTCATTCCTTACAACATTAACGTCGAACGACTTACAACGGCAGAAATCCAGCAAACTGCAAATCTGCTCTGAGGTATGAAGGCCAAACACTTTGGACTGTTTCATTTTCAAACGCCTGGTTAACCTGTCGATTCGCCTCTCCATTTGAAGACATTTTTTACGTTTTTCTTCGCCGTCGTCAACGTACGAAACACTATTATCGACTGGAACATCGGTCGGGTGCTCTTCTTCCATATTAATATCGTCTACTTGATTCAATAGCACCCTTTCAAAACTTGTTAGGTTTTCGGACGATATGTCATTCTGCTCGGCATAAATTTGACCGTTAGTTGTTGCAACTGGAGCAGTTTTATCGGCATTTTTTGCCATTATTTGCAAAAATTCTTCGCAATCTTGTGTGAAATTATTCCCGTTGCGGCATATTTCGCGCTCAAAATTTGTCAATATATCAACAGCGGGCGTGAAACGTTTTTCTTTAACGCTAAGGTTTCCATCGAAATTAGGCATATCAATCTTTTGCAACCCCATGGTATCTTTTTTATCCCCCATAGAATCACTGTCATTCATTATACGATTCACGGCGTCCAACGTATACGTATTATCTGATAAATACACAACGAATTTTTCGTTTAAAACGTTACATAGATAAATAACGCGCACACAGCCGAATATTTCACCACTATTAACATGTCTTTCAGTTTTCTTAATTACGAAAATAATGCAAAATACTTTCACGCACATAAGTTGAAATTGTTTAACGCATGTTTGAAAATTATCGCTGGCGCGAAGTGATGCACTGATAGGTTGATAATTTCCGATGAAAATCGAAAAATCTTTGACAAAAATTATACAAGTACAAGCTGGTGCCATGACAACATTGGTTCGCCTCAAAGAGGCAAGCCGGAATCCCATTCATTCATGGGTCATAACTACATCTTGAGATACAGAATTGAAATCAGAGGGCTATGTAATAAATTGCACCACGTGATACAGGCTACGAAGAATGAGCGCGAATTAATTTACCTAACACCACGTTCAAACCGCACTATTCATCACTAACAAATAAAAAATGAATTTATAACTCATATTTTCGTGGATTATTCGCGTAATAAATAAAAACCAAAACTTATTTCAGCCGTAATAATAATCACATCCTGTTACAATATATACAAGATGGCGTTAATTTACATCGAACGAAACGAAACTGAGAATAAAATCCCGATTGGCGTACTATTCCATAACAAACAGCACAAACGACTCGCACGTCAAACAAAGAACTCCACTTCGGTTCGCGAAGACAGAAAATACACCACGCCGCAACACGGCAACTACGCAACATTCCAAATAGTTTGTTCGTCTTACACCAGATGGCGTTTTGAAAATGATGCAATGTGATTACCACGTTGATAATAAGCGCGATACAAAAATTCTTTTAAAAATTTATTGCGTGCTTTCAAGATTTCAATAAATTCCAATTATTCAATTTTCTTCTCAACTTGTATTTTCATCTTCACTTTTTGAACACTGATGAGAGCAAAAATCAAATAAAGATAAATAAAAGATAATCATCAACGCCAACCTTTTGTAGTTTCGTCCATGCTTAATCATGTTTTTATGTTTTGACACCTTACGTTTTATTTCTTTAATTAAAAATAACACTGTAAACTCCTACAAAAAAAAAGTCGATGCGTGGTTATTTTTCTTTTTCAAAATTCAAAAATTACTCAGTATGACGCACTCATCCATTCATTTTCCTCTTCAAGTTTTGGTTTTCATTGAGCTACATCGCCCATCGTTGTCGTTACAGTATTTCTACATCAAACTGCTTATTCAGTAGCCCTCACTCAGCTCGTTGATTATTTTTTTTTGTCAAAAAATTTCCATTTTGTGAGACATACTCCCATTCGACTTGTAACAGTCAATTTTTGAATTTTTTGACTGAAATAAAAATTTTACCAATGATTCATTGTTGCACCAGTGCATTTGTTAATGGGCTTTACTACCGTTTTCGTTGAAAACTCACGCAGTGCTTCATACATATTGATTATAACGTTAATGAATAATGGATGCTAGATACGGGAATGATGAAAATCCAAATAATTTTCTGCCTGTATTCAATCTTCGTTTCTAAGTATACTTTTTACTTTATATTCCTAGAATGCTGAAAGCATAAAATAATTGCCAATTTATTGCAAATCAACAATTTGTTTCAATACATA
The DNA here is from genome assembly GCA_018107765.1 of Hypogeococcus pungens. NCBI lineage: Eukaryota > Metazoa > Arthropoda > Insecta > Hemiptera > Pseudococcidae > Hypogeococcus > Hypogeococcus pungens. The sequence goes on along the minus strand of JAAOIU010119391.1, from coordinate 3,368 downwards.
AAAACTTGAACGAAATATTCTTACTGACTATAAGATCACTTATACGAAATAGCAACAAAAAATCAGACATATTCAGAAATTAATTAAAAAGGACGCTTCCAAAATTGAAGAAAAAGATATCAAGTAAAATAAACTCTAAATGAAAAACTTCTGCGAGTCAAAAACTATAGGTACAAGATAATTATTTAAAAATGCTACATTTAATGTGTACATAAATTTACATCAAATAAAACAAAAAAGTTAAACATCTAAAATTAATTATTCAATTAATAAGTTTTTAAACAGTACAAGGAAATACCTACAACAAAAGTAAAAAGATAAAATTATCAATTTCTAAAAAATTCGAATCACGCCACCAAAGAATCAACATCATAAATTAATTTTTTAAGCTTGCTTTCTGTGTCGTAAACACCATCGTATCGTTTACAATGTAACTGATGTACATACACTTTGGCCATGAACTCCGAATTAATCTCGATACTTTTTTTTAAAGTAGGAATGCCCATCCTACCTAGAGAAATTTGAGCTAAGCAGAAAGATTTATTTTCCGGAATAACGTGTACGTTCCAATGCGGCATAGTGTCAAAGATTTCTTCCATCATTTCATATATTGTTCTAGGTTCTTCCGATTTTCTCAATTCTTCCAGTTTCGCTTTCTTGGGACCAGCTTTAGTTTTAACAATTTTGGTATTGGTAAAACCATCAAACTTCGATGTAGGATCCAAAATCGTTTGGTGCTGTATATGATTAGTGAAAGCGGCAGTCTTTTTTAAAGTGTTTTGGTTGATCATTTTTGAAGCTGGTGTAATTTTTTGAGACAGAGGAGCTAGCGGTGGAGGATTAATCGATGTCGTGCTGTACTCATTCCCAAGGGATACATTTTTTGACGACCAGGAATTACGATTAGATAACGACGATAATGGTTTCAAACCAGTTGTGTAACCAGCATTTTTTGCAGTAATAAATGAATTGGAAACACTGGTATTTCCTAAAACATTTACTTTCGATCCTGAATTTGGTTGATTGTGATTAAATATTCTTTTGTAATTGAATGAGTTATTTTTATCAACTTGAGGATTTGAATTCTTCGGTTTGAATCGTCTAACATTCAGCTGGCTTGTGGTGATAGGAGTTTTCAGCAATGATGTAAAAACCGCTGCCGGGTCTACGCTCAATTTTTTTTGGGCCGGCTTCGTACTTGGAGTTGTACTTGGTTGACCGTTAACAGAAGATGTACATGTTTTCGAATTATTCAATTTTTCAGCGAAACCGTAAGAATTATTTTTGATATCTCCTTTGTAATCATACGAACGATTTTTTTCAGCAGCAGTTTTTTTAGGTGGTGTGACTTTTTTCGAACTAGCAGGCTTGACCGAGATGATTTTCACGTCCTCATCAGATGTTATCGTGGGTGAGTCAAGATTATCATTATAGTCTTCATCAGAAGTTATGACAGGTTTATCGAGATCCTCGTCCCCTAAGGAGGATACAGAAGAACTGCTACTTCCAAGTCTTTTAGATTTTCTGTCTTTTACTATTCTTCCGTCAGGTAAAAATTTCAATTGCCTTTTTCTAGTCTGCACTCCATATGATTGCTGTGAAGCTGTATTTGCATCAGTTTCTTTCTGATCAACACTAGAATTCAATAGATTAGAACGTTCGGTATTTCGTTTTTTTTCTTCCGCAAACTGCCTAGATAATCTTTCAGCATCTGCTTGCGTCATTTTGTCTAAACATATAAATGGTTTTTTAAGAACAATTGGCGTTTCGCTAACGTAACTTAGAATTCTACCATTTTTTGATTTCAAACGATAGAGAAATTTCTTTTGCTTATGTGCAGAGGCTGGCGGTTGTACCACTGGAGCCGTAGGAGTTGATTTTGTTGTCGAATGAGCATTTGAAAGTTTAATTTTGTTGCTTTTATCGACGTTTTCTCCGAAACCATAAATTTTTATTTTCGTATCACCATCTTCAGCATATATTTCATTCGTAGTGGCGCTTTCTTTTTCGTTGTCATTCTGTAACGGATCAACGGGAGCCACGTCGTTTTTTCTCCCTGTCGTACCATCAAAAGACGCATATTTCGATTCCGAATCAGCTCGAACAGCATCCTCAACAATACTCTTGTAACTTTTTTTCTCAGCAGCTGGAGGATTGTTTTTAATATGATTTATCACAAAGACGGCTTCATTTGGTTTAACATTTTTTACATTGTTCAAAATTTGCTGTAAAACATTAACAGGTATATCTTGCACAGATCTTGCTCCACTAATGATGATTTTCTTGTTATCTTCAGTGCAAATTTGTACAGTTGGTTGAATTGGATTTTGAATATCAATCTTTTTCGAATTATTCACCTCAACGGGATTCGCTTCGTTTAGTGTCGCGGGTTCAACAACAGTAATTTTTGCGGTGTTACTGTCAATGGTCGTGGTACCGGTAGGAGCGCTTAAAATCACTGGAACTCCTCCATTGTGAATTTTCTGCGTGGTTGCAGCTGTCGTCACACTCATTGCATAAGGTTTTCTGTAAATAAATTTGAACTTCTTATGTCCATAATTCTGAATGAAATTTCTATTGTAAGATATTACTTCAAGTAAGTATGTAGTTCGTAATTCGCATACCTTTGAATACAAAAATAATAACTCTGACGCACTCTTTGTCTCCTCAACTTCAAAGAAATTCTTTCTGAATAATCAATACACCATTGAAAAGCAACACCTAAATGCAAAACCAATTCATTAATTTCAATAAAATTATCATTCAATAACGGGGAAAACATAATTAAACATTTTGAAGGCAAAAAGAGATGTGATAAGCATTTCATTACATACCACATGCTACTGAAAACGCATGATTAAGCTAAAAAACGGATCACATTTACAGCTAGCAAAACCACTCTAGCGCAACAAAATTGAGCAGAAGTTATATGTTAAAGTAAGATTATACTTATTAAATTACTTCAAAATGAAACAGTCTTCCATCTCAACTGGTACCCTCCGAGCCGAGGTAGCGAACATTCGACGCGTTTAAATCCAAGTAACTCGGAAACCTTTGAAATGATGTTTTTCTAGAGAAGTAATAGAAAATTACATATCAAAAAAGATTGCATCTACCACTTCGAGATGGTTGAAATTCCAATAATTTTAACGAAGAATTCGATACACAAAATTCCAATTTTCATAATTCAGCGGAACAACGCTTTTTTCAACAACAACTGATATGAGACAATCTGGAGTTGCAGTAGGTTATCAAAGCCAGGTGAAAAATTAAAATTTGTTGTGTTGTATGGTCATAATTTTAAATTTCTGTAAGGTAGCGCTACGTAAATTATGCTTACTGTCGACGTCGAGTGTCGACTCGAAACT
>JAAOIU010119125.1:0-13140 GCA_018107765.1 Hypogeococcus pungens | reverse complement strand
GATTTGGTATCGAGAAATCTTCAAAAAAATTGCCAACATTTTTGGGATGAAAATGAGGTTTAAAAAAAAAAATTGGAAAAAAACTCTTGGTAAAGTTGAGAAAAAATTAAGTAAAAATTTGGAAAATGTTTCACAAAAGTTTTATATTTATTAAAAAATGAAATAATTTTCAGGTTCTTCTGTGAAAATTAGTTTTCCAAGTCTTTCTTCACCTGCATTCTTCAATAGAAAAGAACGCAATCTTTTAAAGAAATTTTCAAGAAAGTCCATGAATGAATTTTTTTTAATTTAAAAAAAAAATGCTTGATTTTTTTGCTGTAAATAGGAGAGAGTCTGAGATGAATCTAGTTGATTTGAAAACAAATAAAATTTGAATAAGATAACGGATATGACTAATTACTTAGCGCAATTTAGATAGACTCAGTATTATATGGCACATAACACATAATCTATTTGGCTCAAGTTCGCCAGTTATAAGGTCATTATACCGAAATTTCCGTTTCACTTTCGATGAATTTTACGTGCATGAAAAAATTCGCGGGAAGTGGTCATTACCACTTAGCATTGTGTCGTACTTGAATTGCATTTAATAATGACTATTTACGGTTACGAAGTTCCGCCTTCTAAAAATTTCGGGTGGGAAGATTTTTTTGAGGAAATTTATCAAGAAATTATTTTTTTGTTGTTTTTTAAAATTTTACGAATTTTTTCAACTCGTTGCCTGGAGTGATTTTTTTCCTCGTTCGTAAGATTACGCTACATTATGAAGCCTATACTTTATGTGAAACAATAACGTCGAGACGTGGTTATTGTTCGAAAAAAAGAAAAGCAAAACCGTCACCGGTATATTTGTACATTGTACTCAACTCTCATATTCCTATACCATAATATACCTAACTAATTTGACCTCTGTGGTACAACATACGTAGACATACATATCCATATTGTTATAGCCGTTCGCGTTCGAAAGCACGTTAAAAATTCACGCGTGCGTGATTTCCATAGCACATAGCGCATTCCCAAACACATGTCATTCGACCATAGAGCTATGCGCACTTGATCATAGTACATTGAAAAAAGGGAAGTACAGCGAGCTGGACGATGAATTTTCTGTTTATGGAAATTTCGTCAACATGCTGAGGCTCTCAAGTAAAAGACCATCTTAGGTATATGAAGCCCGTTCAGTCTAGTTGATTAGATGCATTTATGTATGTAAAAAGATCGTGCTCGGATTACCCAAGTTATAAAAAACCAGATTTTTTTTTATTTCAGTAATTATAAACGCGTTGGAATCGTGATTAGCGATCTGGTGCATCATAATGTCGTCCATTATGGCGATTTTTTTTTTTTACTTTTTGCTTCGCCAAAGAAGAAAAAAATCTATTAGTTTTAATTGTTGGCTATAACCCAGACAATTTAAATTTCAACCAATTGCCCGCTTCCCAAGAAGACTATAAAGTTTGCTGAACCGGTTTTTTGGGCGCATAAAAAACCGTCGAACATTGTTGCCAATTGAATTTTAGCTTGAGAAGTGCATATTTTGCGAAATGAACCTACGCGTTTTATATTTACGTAGACTGTTTCGTACGTTGGAGAATCTTCTATTAAATCTGATACTCTCCAGCTGCGGTTAAAAAATGTAATCTATCGCCTATTGCCTTCGGGATAGATGGATGGAGTACCAAAGAGGTAATTAACATTCGCGTGATTTATTAAAGCAGTTATTGATTGGTGGGATCGGACACTGTAGGTAATAGGAAGTGTCGAATTTAGACGTAAGTGTTTTTTTTAACGCTACCTTCTAACGATCGTTGTGATAATTTTTATCAAATTTTAAAAATAGCGAAATGAGTGAAAAACCAAGTAGGTAACTGGTAAAATTGGTGTCTGGGAAAAACGTACGAGTACGACGAAAATTAAAAAATAATTGAAAACAATCATCACTCACCGATATTAACAATTTTGATTGCTTCGTCTTCTAAAAATTTCAAAGCTACGGAGACATTTTCCAATTTCTGTGATCGAAAAGTGGGCCTTTTATTATGCTTCGGGAGTCTTTTACCGGATAGTACTTCGATGAGGGTGATGAGCCTGAGGCCATCGCTCAAGTCAGTCTCCAAGTTTCCAATATTCTTATTGACAGTTTTCAAATGTTCGTTGGCCCATCTGGTGAATGTATTTTGTTGTATGCGTTTCCATTGAGCATCCTCGGCCAATTCGCGTTCCGTAGCTACCATTTCGTCTTCGGCTTCTTGATCGTAAAGGCTATCGCCTCCGACGCAATTATTATTCAAACTGGCGGTCGACTGATCGGCAATTATACTGGCACATGAGCCGGTACCACTTGAACCCGTACCTGTGCCCAGGCCGAAGCTGTTGCTCCTGGAGCATCGTTCGCCGTTCGATATCCCACTACCATTCATGGCCTTAAATCAGACCCCCTCTTTTTATTTTCTTTCGCAGCTGTCTGTCGTCGTACGTACGTACGAGCGGATAACTACTAGCGAAATTGTATGTGTTTATCAATAATCGCTGTTTCTTTTTTCGGCAATGATAAGGTTATGGGTATTAAACATATGCGCGTACAAATTAACGCACACGTACGACTTATCGTAGGTTCAGGTGATGTAGGGCGCTTACGGGCGTTTAGCGAAGTCTCACGATGTTGTAATTGTAGTGATAATGCTGGGCGTCTCTTCTTATTTTCTTTCTTGTTTTTTTTATCTCGTATTCAACCTACGAATTAAGAAAATTTCATCATTTAACCTTTTCAACAATGTGAGCGTAAGTACATACGCATAATACTTAACATTATGCAGACATAAGTACTAAACATGCAAAGAAAGAGATTATATTACAAGAGTGTACGCCTTATGTACAAGTAGGTACATACAGTTAACAAAATTAATATTGATACAGTAAAGTATCGCAGATTGCCTTTCTTTTTTTCTATCCAATTACATCCTTGATCTTATACTTGACACGTTATAGAGTCGTATACCATTTTTACATACGTGTAAACAATTACCAGAGTAAACAAATCGTTAATTATTGTGCGCGAGATTTTTTCATTCATTATTATTACGCATACGAATCATGATCTATTTTTTTGCCAGACGACTAACGACGAAAAAATTTAGAAGTCGTAAAGCACAATTTGCGGTGTTATTTCTATGTGCGTGTAGAATGTTACGTAGGTATACTTACAAGAATCTTCGTCAGGCGTTTTCTTCGAGTGGGTGTCGTGAGGAGTCAGCGATCTGCAGATCTGAAGAGAAAGAAAAAACAAAACGAAAAATGAAATATTCAAACTGCGTATTTTTACTTCATTTGAAAACAACATGTACATCTATAAGGGTTAAAAATTCTTTTTGGTAATTTTTAAAAAAATAAATCAGTTTTTCAAAACTCCGATGTGTTTTGAATTTTCAAATTTTTTCAACTGTTTGAATTTAATCTGTTTTGAAATTTTTTTGATATTCATTTCAATATTTACTAGTTTATCATAATTTATTATTTTTTGAATTTTCAGCTATTTTTCCCGTTTTTCATAGTTTGTTGCGTTTAAAATTGTCGAAAAATCTCGAGGTTTTGAAGATAAGCACATTATTTTTCAAATTTATGTTCAAATTTTTACAGTTTAAAAATGTTTTAACATTTTTTCAGTTTTCTTTGCTTAATTAGGTTTTTAAAAATATTTTTATTTTTTAAAAGTAAAATTTCATTGTGTATCAATTTTTTTCAAATCCCCATTTTCAAAGGTTTTTTTTCTCTCGAAATCAAAATAAGTGTATCATTAGTTTTTAGTATTTCTCATGTTAGTTCTTTGAAGTTTTCAGTTTTTCTTTGTACCAACGTGCTACTTTTTGATTCAGAATTTGCCAAATTGACGTTTTTTAATATTTCAAAAATTATGATTTTCGTAGATTTTCATCATTTTTAATATGATGGTACATTTTCAGAAGTAACCGAGTTTTTTTTTTGTTGAAAAAATCGTATAATTTGATTTTTTCTTTTTTTAGTACCTCGTCCATTTTTTATCCTTTTTACATCTTTGGTGAATTTTTGTGATCAGTTTTTCAAACTTCAAATTTTCAATTTTCAGACACCTTAATTATTTTTTATTTCATTTACCGAAATCTATATCAAACTTTTAAATTTTTTAATTCGATAACAATTTCAGTAAAATTTCTATTTGATCACTGCAATTGCCTAAATGTTTTTACTTTTTGCAAAATTTTTGAATTTTTACATTTTTTAACTTTTGAAATTCTTTAGCATTTGATGATTTTCCATCTTTCGTTTTGAAGTTTTCGGATTTGAAATTCGTTTGTATAGTTTAATTATTTTTTGTGGTTACTCAGTTCACCTTAAAATTTTTCAACTTAGTTGTTGTAACCTGTTTGGTTTTCGTGACTTAGCTAGAATTTTCTCCTGAAGGAGTCTGGTTTTTTCCCACAATTTTTCAAAAGATATACATGGCTCGTCCTCCCTTCTAAAAAGGGGACCAGGGAAGGATTGAAAATTCCTGTCTTTTTTGGCCAGAATTGAGTAAAATGGCTGAAAATATGAAGTATTTTGTTGCCCGAGCGAAACAAGGGCGAAAACTTCGCAAAAAATGTTGAAAAAAAACAATTTTGCTTTCAAAAACTATTCTGTTTTTTCGATAAAAGTAACAAACCTTAGGTACTCTATAACTGGTAATTTTTGCAAAAAATCGTGCAACGTATCCATCGTTTAAAAAATTAACCTTGGCTATGCACTGTTGATTTTTATTCTTTTTCCAGAGGGTAAATCTAAATTTTTTGTTCGTGTACTTTTCTAAAATTAAATAAGAATTGTTCAGTTTTATCATTCCCTGATTTTCCAAAATTTATCAATATTTTCAAATTTTATTTTTCCCGCTTTAGTGATTTTGTCAATTATTGGCCATCCTGCATAAAATTCAACTTTAACAAAATTGGCGTAGTTACATATTTTATTAATTTTTAATTTATACAAAATTCGCCGAAATTTTATCATTCGTTAAGTAGGTATTTGAATTTTAAAATTTTCTACAGTTTAATTATTTTCAAGAGTGTTTAGCGTAACTTTTTAAGTAATGCTATTTTTAATTTTTTAATTATTTCTAGTTTTAAAAATTTTTAATTTTCGTTATTTCTCATTTGTTTAAAAAGTGGGCTATTTTTTTTTTAACTTTGCAAAATTGTTGATCATTCAATTTTTTTTTTCAATTTGCTTATCGGTCATATGCCAAGTTTTGTAAACTTGAAAATTTTTCAAAGTTTAATAATTTTTTGAATTTGTCAGATTTCCTAATTTTTCAAAACTAAGTATAAATATTTGTCAAATTTTTCATTTAGATGGAAGAGCAGAAAAGCGGCATGAATTTTGTTTTCATGATTCTTGTATTAGTATTCAATATAAGTACTTATTCAAAAATTCGGAATCACCGGTCGAAAAGTTGCATTAGTTGCCTAATTGAATTCGTTTGTTTTTAATTGAGAATCGTTTTCTGATCATTTTTAACGGAAGTGACGAGTGCTCCTGAAAGGATGCGACAACGATTGAAACTCAATAAAACAGGGTGGGAGGAGAGTAGTGGATTAAATTGTGTATAATGAATAAATCAATATCTACAGAACAAGTTTTTTTTTGTACAACTCGAAGAAACTAATTTTTAAAAATCACGAGTTTTATCTCCACATTAATTTCGAATTTATCAAGTACCTACATAATAAATGCAATTTTGGGAATTAAGAAGATACATATTGATTAGACCTTAATGCGATTGCTTTAAAATTAGATAAATCACAGATATTTTTTAAGTAGATAAATTAGCAAAGTTGTTATGTTTCGGACGATATGATTAAATGAATTTTAGAATAAGTTATGTACTTATAGATACCCATCTGAATGCTAATCATAAATAATAACATAGTAAACTATTCCAATTCATATGTTTCAGAAATGCAAAAAAGCTCGCACGATGAGCTATGTGATGCAACAAATTATTAATAACCCGAAACAACGGCGACCTCGAATAAATCTGCAAGAAATTTTTCGATTAGTCATAAAAAGGTACGATGATGCGAAAAATGAAAACGATAAAGCTACGAAAACGAAGAAGGAAAAAAACCCTAAACTCAAATAAAAATTCATCGAACCCTAACTTCTTATTGAAAATGGTACGTAGCTTTAAATTATTTCCAAATTAGGCACCGTTCCAGCATACGATACAATTACAAAAACTGTCAGACGCCATGAGTTGTCATTTATAAATACAAAAGTGAAACGTAATTTTCGAATTACGCGTACGAGTAGGTATGCTCGAACGCAAGAAAAAATTCGTAGCTTTTCTGACACGTTGAAAAACAACAAAATATGACTAATTGGAATTGGCTTTTGTTTCGTTTTAATAGAGACAAAACGAGTGAAAAGTAACTCACGGTGTGTCGCTGGCTAATCCTTTAGATCGAATGATGCGATTAAATTAACCGCATGTAAAAATCACATTCACAATAACGACTCAGTCGACATTAAATTAAGCACCAGCAATGATAAAAATCATATTAAAATAATTATCGGTATCGGTACTTGTAGCGTATTACTAGAACGTTAAAAAAAAGAACGAACGTAAAAAAAAAAACAACTAAAAAATTTAAACCAATGGCGCGCGTCTTCCAGTCAATTCAGAACTTGTGAGTGAGAAAAAAAGCTTCTCTAGACTGGCCGATGATTGCTGATTCACGAAATGTACCACCTCTGCACCGCCAACACAATCAGTTCAATGTAACACACGCGCAAAGAAATTTCAACATTTACGTACCAACACGCTAGCAATGCATTTTAAAAATAAACAGACTCTACCTTCTCCCTGTTTTGTCTCCGGAACGACTCTACACGGCGGACGTATTTTAAAATATTTTCACGAGCTGTTTGAACGCGAATAACCATACCGAAGTGTCATTTTATTGATACAGTAATTGCCAGGCTTTTTCATATCGGCCGATAGACTAGGTTAAGCATTATCAGGAACAAACTGGCTCAGTCCATATGCAACGTGACCCCGTACACAGTATGTTTAGATTAGAATTAAAACTTTACCTTTACCTTATATGGTGTAGATTCTACCAGTCGTTACGTTATGACCATAAATTGACGGGTTTTACTTTCGTCTAGGCTGCCACAGATGCCGTTTATACTCATACGGTGACTTTTTTCACGAAAGAAGTACATAGGTACGCGTAAGGTTTGGCGAACGATAAAAAATTGGAGGGTTGAATTTCTCTTTCTGAAAAATGCTTACGTATACGTACACGTAGGATGAGAAATTCGAGTAACCTTGATTAATTTGTATCGAAACGACTTCGTTGGCGTGTTTGTTACTCGAACTCGATGAAAGAATATTTAGGTTAGCCATTTCCCTGATAAGACTAATGTATTAACGATGTTCGACGATGCGGACCTTTATTTTACCATTTTTTACCCTGTATTGAATAAAGTACGTGGTAAATTGGTGAGTGAGATTTAAGTGAGATGAATGCACTGAACTTGTAGGTATTTACCGAGTCAGTCGGTTTTTTGTGTGTGAAAAATGTGGGAAACAAAATAAAGTGAGTGAGGATGAATATGTTTAAAAATCTAAGATACCTTATCAACTCTGTGCAGAAGAAACGAGGAGGGGGTCGTGCCTAAGAACAAAAAAAATTCACCTTTGAACATTGAGACATCCGAAATTGTCAATTTAAAGAATTCCCAACAAATTCAAAAAAGGTGATCAATTTTGAAAAATTGGCAAATAAAACTTAAAAATTTTGAAAAATTGACAAGTCTTTCAATTCAACTATAAAGCAGAGCAACACTTACAAGCTTTTTTTCTGCAAAATTTTTGATTACTACGTAGGTACTAGGTATAGGCAGAGATTGAACCTTAATTGAAAAATTTATCTGCAATGTAATTAATGTTTAAGGGCGAAAATTTTTTGAAAATTTTTGAAAAAATGGCAATTTTAGCTTGAAAAAGGTATATTTTTGAGGTTTTCAATATACACACACATAGACGTTCCATTAACAACAGATTTTTCAGCCCTAGCGAGCNAAAAAAAAACTGAGCCACACGGGGAAATACCGCCATTCCCCACCTCTGCGTAGGCTTTTACATTAGGTGTACACTTGAAAATTTATGGATTTTTTTTCTTTGAATCCACGATTTTTATTCTGTTTTACTTGAACGAATAAGTGTATTTTTTCACTTTGACTTTTTTTCGAAACGAATCTAAAACATTTAGATATTAACAAGTCAAAAATGTTTTGATTATCCGATTTTCTTTTCATCGTTTCATCGAAAAACTCAGATTTTACAAAAATTTGTCCAGTTGAAGTTTTTCCAAAAAATAATATGTAATTATATTTTTGGAATTTTTTTGGGGCCAAATTTGTTCAAAATTTATCGAATTTTCCATATTTAAATTCCAGCACACATTTTATGTAATTCTAAAACTGGCTTCCTAGATGAGATGGAGGAGATTGATTTGTTTTAGGTAGTTTTATGTGAAAGAAAAAAGGTGTCTTGTGAAGAAGTCGCTGGCGAGAATTTTTTGAACAAGAAAATTTTAATTCAGGTGAACCATTTTTCTTCAAAATTTTATTTTTCAATTTTTCGAATACAGATTGTTTAAAATTTACTTACTCAACTTTTCGCAACTTGACTTAAACTTGTCAAAATATAATATTTTCAGAAATTGTAAACCAATATTAAAAATAAATGAATGAATGAATTGGAAAAAAATTGTTGAAAATTTATAAAATCTTACGTATAACGTTCTGATTTAAATACAATTTTTGCTGCGATTTTTGAAATCTAATTTTTCAGAAATAATATTGTAAAATGAGCATTATTTTTAAAAAAATGAGAACAAAAAAATTACTCAACATTGATTTTCCACCGCTCATTAAAATCCACTACGATATCATACATGATATCGGAAAATTTAAGAAAATTCTCATCAAGCGTTGTATTTTTTTTCAAATTTTCAATTAGTGTTGCTTTCGAATATTTATTTCTCTTATACCACTGGTTCGGTAAGTAGACAGGTTTGGAAGAACCCGTGAGTGCGATCAGTACATCAATTTGTTCACAAAAAATCGTCCAGTTCACTGACTTTTGAATCTCAGGTTTAATTGTGAGAAACTCCACGCGAAAACATTGTTTAGGGAATAAAATCCATCGGTGATAGTGTCTCGTGTGATTCATTGGCAAGACAGATGGGTCACTGAAAGTGGCTTGTGTGGAATTATTTTTTTCGATAGTCTTGAGACAAATGCCTTCTACGTAAAGGACATAATCGCGTATCTGGACGAGAACCTTTCTCGTTGCTCTTAAGTCGTCGTTCGTTGTTAGCTACAAGGGAAAATGGAATAAAATTGTTAAACGAGCTGTCCACTGTCCAATTGTCTAGTTCTATTTTATTTCATGTAACTTACAGCTCTTCTATTTTTATCCATATTGCTGTCTATCAAATTATGATCAGATTCGCTTGTTCTTTTCTGTAACTGTACTATTTCATTGTCAATTTTTTCAATTTCAGCTTTAATTTCTTTTTGTAAACCAGCTTGCTTGTTTGGTTCGTTGAATTTGTCGAATTCCTTTCTTGAATTTTCGTCTTCGGTTGATTCTGTCGCCTGATTAAATAGAAAAGTTATGGGCAGATTTGCATTCGATGATGATGTTCTAATATCCGCTGCTAGTTAATATATCAATTTATTTTAATTTATCGAACGAAATAAGTATCTACCTGAAGTGCATGAATTGTGGGGAGTTTGATGTTTGGCGATAGTATCAACAGAAAATATGTGCATCTTTGTAACATTATTCTGTATAAAACGTTGAAAATTTATTGTAGTAACAGCATGGGTATCCAAGTAAAGATTACGAATAGTAATAAATGTGATGTCGAGTACGAGTAAAACGATATCACTTATCAGTAATTCTCCTTCTTAATGTGATGCTAAAGTGATGATAAAACTATAATATTAGTACTAAGTAGTACCTTTGTGAGCTTTTTTCGAGTTATGTAAACATTTTTAATCAAATACCAATCCATCTAGGGAGAGTTGCTCAAATTTTGAATGCATAATCAATATGTATTAGATTTTGAAAATTTTGAAAAAAAAGTGAAAATTTGTAATATTCTGTGTAGTTACGTTGTTCGCCTATTGGAGCGCTAAGAACATACACGTTTATATCCGGGCTATTTCCGTTCTCTTAGATGCTCATTATGTTTATCAACTTTTTTTTTTTATTTACGTTGAATTTTGATTAAATTGAAGTTCATCCATCCGAGGCGAAAATTGTGAGTTTTAGTAATTTACGCCAATTATTACAACTATAATGAGCAACAATAAGTTCAGAGATGTTGGTCCCTTCCTTCGATTTCTTCGAGAAAAAATGTTGGGCGTAAGTGTGAAATTTTATTCGGTTCTCTGTGTATTGACCTCCGTACTATCAACTTGCGAAAATTTACCTTGTATTATGTTCAGAGAGAAGTCAAAATTCCGTTGAGATTTGAACCGAAGTATTCAGCTAGAACTCAACCTGATCCGAAGTTACCGGATGGGCCATCCCACAAATTATCTGGAAATTATTATTTCGCCAGAGACGCTCGTAGAAAAATAGAAACACCTTTGGCAATCGTCGGACCAGAAGAAGTGAAAAAGTTGACTGCTTCCGAGTTAGTATCTTTCAAATAATACCACGGTACGGTTTTCGTCGATATGGCTAATTCGTACGGCATTCGTTTGTAGGAGTAAGAGTACTTCGATTGTTTCTGCACACGGCGGAGTCAAACCTGGCAAAATCTACGATCCTGAAGTGGTTTATAAAAATGTCACCGAACGACCGCGTCCCAGAAAATCTTGATGATACTCGATGTCACTTCAGTTGATGATTCTAATTAGCACGTTAATTTAGCAAAACAAATATCTACCGACGCTTCTCTGTGTAAATTACCGAATATCTCTCCTTGTTAATGTGATGTAAATTATGTAAGTTACTAGTCTTATCGAAAAATGTCTCTTTTGTTAATAACGATCGTCTAACTAAATAAATATTTTCGTAAATTAATCGTCGAATTGTTTTGAGATAATTTTGCAGAAAGAGTAGAAGTTCTGTTTAATCAAGGTGTAAATGATATCTATATTTTTTTAAAATATGTTTAGCTAATTTAATTCGTACGTAAAGAAAAGAAGGTGTAAAATTAACCCCTTGAAATGAAAATAATTCGTATATTTGCACGGACTGATTCAATTGTTCTTCGAATTTACCCGCTACGATTAGAATTATTACACCTGGTCGAGGATAATGAATTTTTATTCGTTTTTTTGCTCGTTAAAATTAGAACAAATAAGTACGTTGAAAACTGTGAGACGGTGTGCGCCTTTAAAATGATACTATTAAGACTGTATAAAGGGTTTTAATAAAAAGCCGACATTTATTTGCTTTTAAAGCTTGAAGCGTCGTCAAAGTTTGAAGTTGGCGAAGCGTGTGAGATTAAAATAGTATTCTTCGTAAAGTAGCCGAATTTAAGTAGGCTTTAGCCGTATCAAGATCCGACTGGAGCCGGTAACGAAATGAAAAATCGTCTTCTATGATTTAATACATTTTGTTGTTTTTTAAATGAAATGAGACAGGATAAATTATATTGGGATTATTTTTTCTGTTGCAGGTCCGTGGTGATGGATGAGAATGAAAAGAATGTTGGTAAGTACGTTGGTTGGTATGGTATCTTGTAATATTAAAAGTAGCCTAATCTGGGAGCAAGACCAGTCCAGTATTAATGGGTTTAGTTGGCAAAGAAAGAAGGGTAATTATGTATGTATATTTTTGCCACATTTTTGGAAATTTTTCCAGTTGACCGACATTTGAGGAATTAATTCAATTTAACAACGTTAATTTCTGTGTCAGATACAAACGTTGTTCTGTGCAAAAGGTTCGCCGTAATTATTTCTTAGTACATGGCGATTCAAATTAAAATTATGCGGTAACTAATTAAAACTTTGTAACGTAGTTGATGAACCATCATTTGCTAATAAAGTTTTGCCGTTATAATTAAAACTTTATTAAAGCTATGATGGTTGAATTAATATTATATACATCGTCTTGAGAAAATGTTTTCCCCAAAGTCAGTGTTTCATTATACATACGTAGAATAGTAGAAAAAGATGAAAAAAAGCTCATTTGATAAAACGGTTGGCTTTCATTTGCAACGTCCCAACGATAAATGTGGTATTGCGTTCTGATGAGCTGGATAATTTTCGGAAGTAAAAAAATTATGCCAACGATACTAGGTTTTCCCAGGCGGTCACCCATCCAAGTACTAACCTAGCCCGATGCTGCTTAACTTCGGTGATCGGACGAGAACCGGTGTATTCAGCATGGTATGATCGTTGGCGAAGGTATGTCACAGTTTTTATCTGTATAACTCGAGTAATTGGAATTAATTGGAATATTGTGTTGAGTAGTTTTTTGAAGAGAAAGATCTTGTTTTAATTTTTTTAATTTTGATGGCAGCTTTACAATTGAAAAATTCTCTGAAATTTGAATATGAATCAATTTTCTGTTCAATTTTTTGACTCATGCTGATGCCTTGAGGAATTATTTTTCAATTTATTCCGTCAATCTATTTTGTAATGTCTCGCGATAACTCGAGTAAGTATATATTGACTGATTGAGCTGAAATTTTTACAATGGCTTTCCAGTGACGAGCTTCAAACTTGATTAGATTTTGGTTGAGTTTGGTGCATTTTGACGACATACGGACGACTGGAAATTTAATTTTTTACAACCGTAGTTGTATAATTTTTTCCTTAGGACGCTTAGTTTGGCCACAAATTCGAAAAATATAAAAAAAATTCGGGTTTACTAAGTTTTTACATTTTTCTGTTAATGATATTCTAGTGTACAGTAAAATTTTTCGGAATTTCTGTTTCTCTATTCCTTCAACAAAAAATTACAGCAATATTTTAAAATTTCTTCCAACCTGATTTCTGTTTAACAATCAAACTTTACTTTTAGGTTTTTATAACTTTCATATATTTTTTTAAAGTAGGTACCTAATGAAAACTTTCTTTTGTTGATTG
>JAAOIU010119099.1:0-11821 GCA_018107765.1 Hypogeococcus pungens | reverse complement strand
CAAATATCCGAACATATGTTGCATCAACCCCTCCTACCAATATACAACGTAAACGACGCGCCGTCGCATACTTTTTGTAACCCATGGCCAACGCGCAAAATTGAAAAGACGAAATGGTGAAATGGCAATAAATAACATTTACTAATTTTTAACAGAACGTATTTATAAAATAGCAATACAGTTATACATACACAAAATACACAAAATTAAAAAAGAAATTACACACGCTCAATAAATTAAAAAGAAAAATAAAGTCACCATGGCCGCTTCGGCAATCTACACCATTATTTCAAGATGCTCGTCGTTTGATTGAAAATTTACCTTTTATCAATTGAGAAAGGTTGATTCTCACCTTACTACCGTCGATGGTTTTCTTCACCCATAGCTGCGAAGGCAAGCAAACGAAAATAAATACAGCGGTAAGTACATCTCACAGTCTAACTCAAATTAAATAAATCGAGAATCGAGGCGAGAGATTCTCCTGCGAGTCGCTCTTACCGCTTCTGTCCTAATGGCCGATATAATGGCGGGAAACTTGGGAGTATTTCGGCCTTCTATGAATACAGTCTGCCCCCTTAGGAACCATTTCTTCTCGTACATTAGCTTTCCGTCTTCGATTCTGCTTTCGATCAAAGGCTTATCTGACGCGCTGCCACCTGTTGAGAAAGTTTTACCGATTAGTACCTACGCGAACTGTACAGCGTACTACTCGGTACTCGCCTAACTACGTTTTTAGTCGTACGATACTCGCCTCCTTTTTTGACGCAACTGTACTTGGCCGCGTTTATTTCTCGCAAATCGTCGTCGATATCGCGATCGTCTAACAAATAATTCAACTGAATAGGCGGATTTTTTCTTCTTTTGTCGGGCACCGGTAACGGATCGTTCGGACGACGTCTCAGCTTACGAGTCATGGCTGGCTTGGGTTCGGTTTGATCGCCGCTAATATCAATCGATAATCTTTGGTTTTCGATGTTTTTACGCTTCTCTTCCAAATCCGCTATTAATGTATCCTTGAGCTCAATTTTTTTCTCTTCGAATTCTTTACTTATCGCTTTCTTCTCGGCCACGTACTCCTTATCGATGATACCCAGCATATGGTCTCGCCATATTACGTTTAATCTTAACCTGGAATCGCGTGTAAAAGTTGCGAATAAGAGTCGACTAATCGCGATAGCGGTCGCAATCGAATTATTGCAAATAAATGGCAATCGTCATTTGATTAAACTTGACGTAACGTACCTCTCTTTATAAGCGTTCTCCAATTTCTTCAATTTTCTGTTGTATTCCGGATGTGTACCTTCTTTAAGCTGCTGCAATTGTTTTTTAAATCCAGCCAATTTTTCTTGATAAACCCTGCAAAGTGATGCGGTTAAAGCGACGCTCTCTACGTTAAGGCGAACAAATTCGAGGGCAAGCAATCCAGACGCCACTAACTTACTGTTCTTTCATTTCCATGAATCCATCGGATTTGGTAAAATCGATATCTGGCGGTACGATTTCTGGAATATCTACAACAAAGAGCAACACCGATAACAACGGAGTAGAGATACGCGCGTATTATCGATGGGAACACGATGCAAAGCCACGACATTACTCGTCACAACGTTTTTCTATACGTATATATACTTACTTTCGACGTTTTCGAGTTCGCTGGGTGATGCCGATAAGATAGGCTGGCTGCTGTCATCTTCGAACTCGTATTCGTCCTTATTTCGTTGAACAGGAAGTATGGTCTTCACCATTTTCGTCGACACTACACCAGTTAGCAGGTACACGCAGCAACAGTACGGAATATTATTCGCGTGAAAAGTTACTGCTACGTTATCGAATATTATCACGCCCCAGTTTGCAGTAGGACTGCGACAGCGACAAACGAACAAGTCAAATCACTACTCATCACTTTGCTTCATCTCGTAGTTGTAGCTCAATTTTACGAGAATTNCATTCAACTTGGAACAATTCCACAACGAAAAACGCTTTTTTACTACGAATAAAAGCTATGGTCACTCTTATCAACAAGCGTGTTTCACAATTCCACAAAAACACTACTTGGAAAACGATTGCAAAGCACGATACTTGAGAGAAAATAGATACGAAACGTCGACATAGAAAAATTTAATAGAAATACAATTTTTCTCCCGCATACTAATCGTTATCAATCCGATTTCCGCACGAAAATCCTGATCTTTCTTCTAAACAACGAAAAAGAAAGCGAGCGTCAAAAAAAAAATAAACAAGGCGAAAAATGTTATCAAGAGTTATTCGATTTTGATTGGTTCATTTTAATCTTCAAGAACAACGACGCCGTGTCGTCAGGCAGTGTTGTCAAAGTTCGTAAACGTTTAGAGAATGAATGTGAACGCGTTCGCGAACGAGCCACATTTTCGCGAACGTGAACTGAACGCGTTCATTTTTAACGAACGTGAACAAAGACGTGAACTGAACGCGTTCATTTTTTTTCGTGAACTTTAACAACACTGCCGTCAGGTCAAAAAAAATAATCGTACGGTACGTGCGGTGCGGGCCGTGACGTGATGAGTATGACCGCTGACCGGCAATAAAAAGAGGAAAAGCGGAGTCCGAACCCATAAAAATTTGTTGCACAGGACACAAAACAACCTAGTGACGAATTGAAAATTCCTGGATACACTTTTCTCTTCGGTTTTCGATGAACTCGTAAATTCTTTGAAATGAAATTAAAATTCGAGTTGAATTATAGTATTTCGGTTTGTTCTACGCGGTTGTTACGTTGATTACGTTCTTAAAATTGGATGTGGTAATAATTAATGTCGAGGTAGCCTAGGCTAATTGTAAAACATCGAGTTACGTGCAGTTGCAACATAGATCTATTTCAGCGTCTTGTAGTCTTGCATTTGCAATGTTCTTCGATTGACACCTGATAGTGTTGTTGATATCCCTATATCCATCGAATGGTGTTGCGTTGTGTGGTATTTTATTTGTAATTTTTCACCGACTTTTTGTTTTTACTAAAAGAAAAAGAAACCATTTAGGTTTATACGCACGTAAATACAGTGCAGCTAATGGTTTTGAAAATGGCTGAGGATAATGAAGAAACAATATCTGACCAAGAGAAGGTAAGCGTTAGTTGTCGTGTTTTTATCCTTAAGAAGTCTTTGCCATCATTATATCAGCTGCAAATCACAATATAACGGTCGTACTTAGCTAGTACGAATCACTTTTGATTTGTTTTCATCAACGAATTGAACACTTTTGTATGTTTTACAGGTGCGAATCATTTCCGATTTCATTTTACACTCGCCACCAGGAGAATTTAACGAAGTCTTCAACGGTACGCTCTATCACTATATGTAACACCTATTTCGCATAGCGGCATTTATCGTATTCTATGCGGTCCACTTATTACGTAACGTATGTCTATGTACGCGTTTTTTATTTCACATTTTTCTCAAAATTTGTTGCTTTTGCAGATGTTCGTGGCTTAGTAAACAACGATATTTTATTAAAAGAAGGCGCCTGTAGGTAGGTGTAATACAAAACTTGAGAACAAACTAAGTAAAGTGTTGGATATATGTGTACAATAATGAACGTGAATTGCATACGTTTATCTAAAATACATTTGTAATTGCAGTGCTTGCGCCATTTACAACAAAGAACAGCTAACGCCGGCTAAACTGGCCAACGATCAATATGTTTTGATTACGGAATATAACGACTTGGGCTCAAATAGATTCTACGATCCTCGTTCCAAACAATCGTTTAAATTCGATCATCTGCGTAAAGAAGCATCCGATTACGAGGTAAACCAAATTTTTTATACCCATTCGGAGGTTTTCGACCATTTTACCTCTGAATGAAACTTCCTTTCCTCGTATGCAATGCGACGCAACGCTGCAGAGGCGCGGAAATAATGACGTGCGGCGCTCTAATCGAATACATTAATTACTTGCAGGAATGGGAGTGCGATCCTACTATAGAATCGTGGAGGACGGCATTGGAAGTGTTGTTTAACGGGTATACGTCGAATCATTTCAAACATGGAACTTGTAACGTTTTTGCCAAGAAGCAAGAATCTGCCATAGTTTTAGTCGGTTGCATCGAGGACCATCAGTTCCAGCCGCAAAATTATTGGTATTTTTGATATTCGTTTTAGCTCTTTCGCTCGAAAAGTTGAACTTACTTCGTAAGTGTCTTCGTTCGATTGTACTATCTTCATAGGCGTCACTGTCGGATGTGCCAGGTGTGTCCGAGCACACCCGACTTTCGCATGTTATTATTTTTTCGATGTTCGAAACAATACGTTCTAGGTTAGGTAAAATCTTGTAAAAAATTTCGGCCAGTTAATTTTGAAAAAAAAAATGAAAATTTTACAGTTTCATTCCGCAAATTTTTTCAGTTTCTTTTCCATTTTTCACTTTTTGTAAAATTGATGATTTTTTATATGTTAATCAATTTTTTGCCGAATTTCATTTCAACTTTGTTTTGAAACTTTTTCGATGTTCCTAAATATTTTTTTGAAGGTTTATTTTTTTCCGTAAGAAGTTTAAAATTTAACAATTTTATAAAACTGAAAATTTTGAGGAAAACTGGTAATTTTTAAAAAATTGAAAATTTTAAGAGAATGGAGAATTTCGAAAAATAAGCAATTTTGAACAAACAAAAATTTTGAGAAAATTGGCGATTATAAAAAAGTTGAAAATTTTAAGAAAATTAAATATCTCGACAAAATTGGAAGCTTTGAGAAATTGAAAAATTTGATAGAATGTAAATCTTAAGAAAATTGTCCATTTACAAAACATTGAAAATTTTGGAAAAAAAATTGAAAGTCTAGAACAAATTGAAAATTTTAAGAAAGTTGAATATTTTGAGAAAATAAACAACTTTGGGAATATTAAATATTTTGAGAAAACTAAAAATTTTTTGAACTGAAAACTTGGCAATCTATGACAAATTGAAAATTTCTCAATTTTAAAGAACTAAAAATTTGAAGAAAATTAAGAGTTTTGGAAAAGTTTAAAATTTAAAAAAAAAATCAATTTTTTGGAAAACTGATAATTAGAGGACGATGACAGTTTTGTGGAAAAACTTTATTGAATATATTGGAAAAATTGAGTTTTTTTTTTCAACTATATCCTGCAGGAATCTTTAAGCGCACCCTCCTGATAAGGTCCAGTGATCCAAATGACTATCTTTCGCGTTGTACGCCTGCGTAGGAGTATTTTCTCCCAGTAGAAGATTTGGTACATTTCGGCTGCACTTAGATTTTCACTTACTCTTTGCTTGTGACCAAATGTCGATTGGTATGAGTTCTTAACTCCTACATTTGTTCAAGGAATGGACGGTGGCGGTCTCAATGGATTTTCACGATAGCTGGCAGTACAGTAGACATTAAAGGTATTCTCAAAGTTCAAGTTCACTATTATGAAGACGGTAACGTGCAACTTGTCACCTCTAAAGAAATTAAAGAATCGTTAGAAATTGCAGTAAGTATGCTTAATCGACGTCTCCGAGCAATTCGTAGTTGAGTAAATTTTTTGAATACTGACAATTGCGTAGAACGAGGAACAAGCTGTGAAAGGTATGATGAAGATTGTCGAGGATTCTGAAAACGAGTATCAGACCGCTTTAACCGAAAATTATCAAACAATGTCTGAGACCACTTTCAAGACTTTACGTCGACAATTACCAGTTACAAGAACGAAAATCGATTGGAACAAGATCGTGTCCTACAGTATAGGAAAAGAACTGAAACCCCAGTAGTGTGGCACGTTTTAAAATTGCGTTCACAGTACACGAGCCCGTCTCTGGTATGTGTTTGTATGTAAGTATGTACGTTCTTTGTAATGTATGCGAGATGCCTTCTTTCATTAATACAATACCTATTAGTATGTATGTAATATGATTTCGTTGAGATTAGATTTTAAAATCAAGATTGGAGAAATATCATTAACCTTTTGTATTTTACCGATATTTTTATTACATAACTGTTTATCGTGTCAAACAATGGATGTTATTATTCGCAGAATTTATATCTACGTTTCTTTCGTTACTTTTTTCATCTTTTTTTTTTGCTAATTCTTCATTCGACGTTATCCTTCCATTAATTTGCGTCGTTACATCGATCGTACGAGTAGTATGTATAATACCTGATACTGGGACACATTTATTTTCTTTGGATTTTCAACCGTATTTATTATATTTTTATCTGTTTAATAACCAATAAAAACAATTTCAGTTTTCTATCTGTATTCATTTTATTTTTAACCCTTCAACAACCGATTAGAAGTTTTATCTGTTTATTATTCAGAAAAAATAAAGAAAAATGTTTGATAATATTCCCAAAATTTTATATGACGAGATGAAGGCTGACGCGATGCATTTATGGTAAGGCTGAAGAATAGTTGGTGAGTGAATTATCGCTTTTTCATTTTTCATCTCTTTCCTTTTCAGGTTAATTTTTGCGAAACTAATGAAATTTTGTAGCATAATTTTAGGACAGTGTGATAAAGGATCCCAAAACTTACAAATTTATTCCTCACACCCGAGAAAAGTTGACTGAATTCGAAGTATTATGTTAAATTTTCCAAAATCAAAAAAAGAAAAAATGAATAAAAAGGCAAGGTGTTGGGGGGGGGGGATTTTACTGAAATTTTAAAAATCTGAGCTACCAAAAATAGTTGAAAAAATGTAAAAATTTTGGCGTTGATATTAATTCATTTTTTTCTTTGGTTGTTGAAGGGAGAGAAATAGAAAAGATATGGTTGGAAAACTGAAGTGGTTTTTATCGGTTGTTTAATAGGTAAAAGAAAAATGCTGGTGTTATACATCTAAAAGATCAAGGTTCAGTTCAAGTGCTCATGTAAGAGCAGTTTTAGATAGAAATACTGACGTTATTGTACTACTCGTACATACTCTCTATTTCGAAAAAATCTCGATGATTCTCGAAACTGTATCGTCGAGCGGCAAGCAATCGTGTAAATTACACGTGCATACATAAATCGACAATGTAAAATGGTATTCGACAAAGGTGATGTGTATTCAACTTGTTGTGTTGAATATGGAAGCGGAATTTCGACTGGAACTCATATTTTGGGAATCTGTCGCTTCTTCTTCGTCCGATTCATGGCTCTGAAAATCGTGCGCATACACTAGTGAAAATCCTATTCGAAACGACCCTTCCTTCGCAAAGCGACGTTACGTTAATATTATATCACTACTGGGTATCTCGAAACCTACCTCTTGTAATGCTTGCAAAAGATTCAACGCGTCAGGAAGCAAAGGCCTGACAGAAGTGATTTCCAACGGAGTGAGATGATTTAAAGATGCGTGCACTCCTCCGCTACCGACGAAAATATCGATCGACGATCTAAGTTTCGATATTCGCATATCCCATAAATCCTGCGAGTAAAAAGTTAATGTTTGACGAAATAAAGAAACGCCGCGATTGTACGCAATCGCGATACTAACCTTTACAAGTGTTCGGATCTCATCGGCACGACTAATATCGTCGCTAGCTACTTTCAGCAGCAAATGCGTAACCTCAAGGTAATTTTCATGCGGCATTCTCGTAAAGAATCTAAACACGCCCGATATAATAAATTTGGTTAATTCGTCGTCGTTGGCGCTTCCCAGGCCTCAATACGAAATTTAAGGTACGTTAATCGGCGACAAATTACTTGGAATTTTTTTCTTCTTCCTTTTTATTTTCGAGCTTATCGACGTCCATCCAATCGGGAGGTAAAATTCGACACTTATTTCTTTGTTTTAAATTGACTGCAAGCCACAATGGAACTACACACGGAAGGCCAGCTCTGAACGGGCCAACGTCTCCCGAAATCAAATGTATTACACCGGGATGATTGAAATTGGGAATTATTTCAACCGCCGTTTTCTCGGCTAAAAATTCAATTTCCGAGGGTTCCATCGAAGGGGAAAATCGCCGCCGAATTTTCGTTTACGTACACCGACAATAGTGCGAACCTGTGTGAAAATTATTAGCATTATGATATCCGTCGATTCGGCTTTCTCCGATGTACAAAATGAAGACAGTGTTTTTAAGTTTTCGACTCACCGTAGCTCCACTTTTTGAAAACAAGTGATCTCGAAAATCGAAAGTAGAGGGACTTCTGCCACTTGAACGGAAAATATTACCAAAAAGTAAAGGAGAACATGAAATAAAAACACATTACTTAGATTGAATTATCGATAAAAAATTCGCGGAGTTCTGAAATTGAAAAGCCCACGGAAATCTATGGTAGACCGTAATTTTATCAAGACAAGATTTTTGGAGCAGCAGGGCGTCATGCCATCATGTGTGATAGGCATGACGAGTGAGTACTCATTTTTTTTTCATGAATACATAGATACTCATTATGATATGATGATGGATTTCGGTATCAATAATGGTACCGTTATCGGTTTCGGTTTCAGTATCGATTTTGGATCGATTTTTAGCGGTTTTCGTTAGGTTTTCGGTTTTGGTTCCGTATCGGTTCAGCAGCCCTGCTGATTTGTTGACTGTGACTGTGATTTTAAGTGAGTTGATAATAATAAAATAATCGAAATTATTTTTGGATATCAAAATTTTTTCTAGTTGACGGAAATTAATCTTGTTCAAGTTAAATGCGATTCCTTTAGTCGTGGTTACATTAAAAAAAATTTACTCGCGGTGTCTGTTGTGTGAGCGAGAACTTTCTACATTTGCTATAAGTACTGTACGTACTTTGCTGTAGCTCCAGCTAAGTGCCGATTTAAATATTGCGATGTTGATAATGCTACGAGC
Organism: Hypogeococcus pungens; assembly: GCA_018107765.1. Taxonomy (NCBI): domain Eukaryota; kingdom Metazoa; phylum Arthropoda; class Insecta; order Hemiptera; family Pseudococcidae; genus Hypogeococcus; species Hypogeococcus pungens. Next base: position 3,057 of record JAAOIU010119099.1, on the reverse strand, counting down.
CGATACTCGACTTGGGTGTTAGTTTCCTTCTATTCACGAACCATATTTCATCCTTAATCGAAAGCTGCACCAAATGTAACACGTAGGTATTCGCCGTCTCGTCGAGAATAGACATGGTCGTGTTTTCTATTCGCCAATGGTCGTCGGTAATGTTACTTTTTTTGCAGATATGGATCTAGACGGCGATCAACGAATGAATTCGGATAATGCGGCTTCAGCCTCTGAAAGTAATTTAGGGAGCGTTCTATTTTCAGATTACGGTTCCGGCAATTTCATTCTAACTTCCGATGTCGCCGATGGATTATCATCACGTGAGTCATTTCATTTTCTTACTCGATTTTGACGTTGATTTTCACTTCAATTCTTTTAGTCGAAGGTACGTTGTGTTTTGACGAAACGAACAACGAATTGGTTTACGTTAACATGCCCATACAAATGGTTTCGTCAAATATCGGCAATTCCGATTCCGTATCAAATTCGAATTCTGCGCTTTCTCCGTACGGCGTCGCGTCCATTCCATCACTGTCAGACTTACCCTTGTTTAACGACGGCGGACAGGTATCGTGATCATTTTCACTGACCTCGAGTGCTGCAACGCTCGTCGAAACGACGACTAATTTAGGTTTCATTCTTACGCGTCAGGTCATGTTATTCGCCGGCGGTTCTATCGTCATTCCCAACGACGATGAAAATTTATTACCGTCCAATTCGGACCCGTTCATTTTGGAATACGTACTCAACGGTTCTCAAACGGAGCAAAAAACCAACGAAAGTAGAACTCCGGTCACAATCGATTTTACCGGTGACTATGATTTCTATCTCCGTTAAATATATTTTCCTCGCGAAATTCGCCTCTTGTGTTACCTACCTCTTGCTTTATGCGTAGAAACTGTGGAAACAAACGCGAAACCGAAAAGAAAACACTCTGCTCTACAGAATAACGAAATATTCAACGATAAACCTTTACCAGAATCCGATAAAAATGGCGATGTCAGCTCGAGAAAAAACGTTTGTATTTCGCACTGTACTTTTCGTTAAAATTTTATAGACTATTCATTTACTCATATTATACATTTTTTCAGACCAAACATTCGTGTAAATTATGTTTTGAAAGATTCGGCTCGTTGAAAGACTTCAAAAAACATCTGACCAATCATAACGACCACAAAATGCACGATTGCAAATTGTGCGGAGTATCGTTTAATAAAATTGTACGTATTCGTCGTGCGTTATTTTTATTTATACGTGTCGTGCGTTTTGGCTGATGAGCCGAATACAAGGAATAAGTTCATATTTCGTGGTAACTATTCGAAAAATTGCAGAATAATTTAATATTGCATCAAGTGACACATTCCGACGATACCAAATGTCCTCTGTTGAGCTGTCAAAAAAAATTCAATCGAAAAGCAAGTCTGAAAGCTCACATAAAACTTCACGAAGAAGACGAATCGCTAACTTGTTCGGAATGCGGAGAAGAATTTCGTAATCAGGTATCGTAGATTGTTCGTTTTCATCAAAACTTATTACATATTACGTATTATTCGATTAACAACTTGCGATGCGTTTCAGTTATACTTGGATCTGCATTATAAGTATCAGTCGCAATGCCGTATTTCCACTTTCGAGTCGATTCGCAGCTCTAGTCAGAGTAAAACGTTTTTTTGTAAGTTGTGCGATCGTAATTTCGAACGAGTCGAAGCGTTTAACGCCCACAAAAAAGAACACGACAAGTTGAAGAAAGCCCTAGCTACGAAATCTCATAAGAAAAAAACGGCCCCAACTGTGCCCAGCTCTAGGATAAATCGTTGTAAAATGTGTCCAAAGTGGTTTTTAAAACCTAGTCAATTGGTGCGTCACATGCGTATACACACCGGAGAACGTCCTTTCGTATGCAACGTATGCAGTAAAGCTTTCAATCAAGCCAATTCTTTAAAAATACATATGCTCAAGCATACCGGAGATCGGCCGTTTCAGTGTCCTTTTTGCGGTACCAGTTTTAGTCAGAGAGGTACGTTAAGCGATATAGGTAGTTCATATTTCCGTTTATGCGCCCAAAACCAGAGTTTTTATTGTTATTTCATCTCAGGGAACCTTCGTCAGCACATCAACCGAGTACACTCTATTCCTAAAGTTGAAGAGAAAGTTTACAAGTGTTCGGAATGTTCGTGTATGTTTAAAAAAATGTGCAGTCTGAACGCTCACAAGAACCGTGTGCATCAGAAACTTTACGTAAGTCGACCGACGTTTTGCAAACTTGCATTATCGTATTCTTATTTTTATAGCCTTTTTTNCTCGGCAGAATGAATCTTCCATGGCGAAAAAATTGAAATCAAACGAAAGCCAACCGGTGACTGCAAGTAGAGACGAAACCACCGCTATTGTCATTGAGAATGGCGTCGACGGTGCGTAATGATCAATTTGCTAAACCTTTTAACCCTACTTAGTTTGGAATTGAAAATATGTTGTACAAGTAATGTTACGTACGAATGTTACAGATGTCAATGACGAAGATATGAGCGCGCTACTTGATAAAGAATCTGATATAAATACGATTAGTATAAACTTCGACAACGGCAAAGGTACCATATGGTGAGTACATCTGTCGTCTATGTAGATTGTTGTAGAGATTGTAGGTATGTAGGACACCGTTAGGATAGTGGTTTTGTTTTTACATACCTTGCTAAGTGGGCGGTTTGCAGTAGCGCCAAATGCCCTACCCTCTTATATGCAGTTGCGCCAAACCATATAAAAAAAAGACATGCAATTGTGCCGGCTGTATTCATTTGAAAAGAATGAAATTTCTCTTCTTTCTTCTCATGACTTTCCGGTGAAAGAGAAGTGATTAGGCCGGAGAGTAATTTTCCCTTAATTTCACTTCATTTCGCTCTATTTCTATTTATTTCCGTTTATTTAGCTGTTTTTTGAAAAACGTCAAATTTTAAAAAAACTGCTAAATTTTAAAAAATTACTGAATTTTGAAAAAAAAGTTTGTAAATTTTAAAAATTGAAAAAATTTGAAAAAATTTTTTTTTGAAAAATGCCAAGTAATAAAAAAAT
>JAAOIU010119031.1:0-20849 GCA_018107765.1 Hypogeococcus pungens | reverse complement strand
ATGCAGCACACATACAATCATTCCTATAACAAAGTAAACATGGCGAGTAAAAATTCTCTTTATAAAAACAGCAATTAAGGTATGTATCTCTAAAGCTTGAGAAATTTATAAGACCCGACGGTGTATATAAATTTGTTTTTACTTCCTGGCAAGCGAATAGGTATAGTAACAGCTTTGGCATTTTATTCGATACGCGGTTTGTACGAATTTTTCCATATTTCCGCTAACGCAACCGCCGAATGGAAACGATGGAAGATGCAAAGTGGCAAGGTCAAATGTTCTACAAGTTTCCAAGCACGATCGCCGTAGAATTCAATCTGCGAAAGAAGCAGTCAATGTATTGTTCAATACTTATAAGTAGATATTAATTTGTGCGATTTTAAAAGTCCAATTTTTATTTACCTGAACCGGGTTCACCAAGACCTTTTGAGATTCGAACGTAAACAAAACCCACATTGTGATGTTACAGATTAACAGAAATGTTACAATCTGTCGTCCTGGCTTATTACGATCATGTTCTGGAAGATAGACGTGACGTTTGGACATGTCTCCGATAAACAGTAATTGCAGCACAACCTACAGATCACCAGATAGAGTTCATAAATAATTTTTTTCTCTCTCTCTCTTTTTGCAGCCAAACTTATAGATCTTTTTAGTTCGTCGTTTCGTTAACTACGAATACGTTTCAATTTTTTTTTCAACATTATTTACTTGGAATATGGTGATAGATCCGGTCATCAAGACCAGAAGATTCCTTTCCTTGACAAAAGCATATCGTGCTCCAGCAATGATACTAAATGTAGCGTATACAAACAGTCCAAAAGCCGAAATACGTAACAGGATGTCATTCAGATCCGTTGAGTCAGCTGCATAAAATCTCAAATTTTTGGCTCTGCAAAGGAACACATACTTACTTCCCCTAACAACGTTTCTAATTTCAATTAAAATTTGGTTTTAACCACTCTCACCTGCAAAATCCGATAATGATGGCGAGTAAACTGAGAGCCATTACGGCGCTATGCGACACATCGGCCAAATAAATAGCAAACTTGCTGAACTGCTCGTGTTGTATGAGAACGAAATAAAGCAAGAGGCAAATTAACGATCCAACTAGCATGAGTAGTCCGAAAAATAATCCTTTGCTGGCACCGACGCAATCTACTCGGCTGCCACTTTGAGCCTGAGCTATGGCTACTGCTCTCTGAGACAGCATCATTTCCAGTTTATGTTCGATGTTCTCCTCGGATACATATCTACAGAGTACATCAAAATAAAACAGATAAGTAACTGGATACTTACGCGCCGACCGACCGACTGATCGTTTCAAGTCTCAGAGTATCTACCTGGGATAACGTCCGATGTGACGCCACATAATGTAAATGACCGCAGCGCCTATCAGACTGTATTCGATAATGAACGGATATAGGAACGGGGCAGAATCTTCGACTATGGTACCCATTATGTTAATCCTACCGCAAGTATTGTTACCGTCTGTAGGTAGCGTTGTGTTTTGTTTCAATCCGACTAGAGCTTCGGCAAATGCATTAAGTAAAGGAGCTGCTGATGGATCGGTAGCATTGGCTAGAACGATAATAAGAATATAGGATAATTTCTCGAGATAGTTTTTTCTTTTCGATTTGGATAGGTTTTTAGTTTACCTGCCGTAGTCTGGCTATTAAAACTAGGCACGCCGTTTAGAATAGAATTAGTAACAATGGCTTGGACAGTGCTAGTAGAAGCTGTAGTGGTACTGGTGACGAACTCGGGAACCGTGGATAAAATTCTAGTGGTCGTTGAAGGAGTTGTGGTCGACGTGGTGACGGTAGTGGTGGCTAGACGAGTCGTAAAGTTCGTCACAGTATCCATAATTTGGGCGTAAGCGGGTGCTTGCGATACACTGCTTCCTACTTCTCCAAAATACGTTTGCGGAGCATCTTCTGGTTCTTTTTCGAGGTTATATGATTTGAAACCGCCTCTCGGTGTGGTTGCGCCTTTCAAGACGTCTTTACTACGTTCTAGAAAGTTGAAAAAATTTTGCGAATAAACTGGAGTAGTCACAGTAAGCAAAAATACTTATATGGGTCGAGCTAACTTACCCATGAGATCGTAATCGGTTGATAGAGTGCTGACGATTCCTTTAGTGAAATTGAAATATGATATTGGCTTCCTGTCGATTTCATTTAGTATCTCAAACACCAAAGTCTTGATCCATACGCAGATATTCGTCGCCATGACGTGCATTAAACCAAATCGAGCGATAAATTTGAATCGGTGAATTTTCAACTAATCAAAACATGACGCGGAATGGATTAATAATCAGATACCCGCTGATGAGCTCCCGTAGATGAGCAACGAACTTACACGTGCATTCATAAATATGAAATACATCTGCATAAAAGTGAAAACCATTTGTAAGACAGGATTCAACGCACGTAGTAATTCGTAACAAGGTGAGTTGAGTGGTATTTCGAAAATTTTACCAAATTGTAATCCAATATAAATCATGGTACCCAATCCAAATCCTGGAAAAATTCATAACTAATCAGAGAAGTCCTAAAAAAATTATTTTAATATACCTAATCTTTCTTCGAGCTCACCAATAGCTCCGACTCGTAGAAAGAAGCTGCCGTAATGATGTAAATTTTGAGAAGTTTTACGTCTTCTGAATTCTCCATCCGAGCTCGAAGCTTCGATATCAATGGAATCTGGACTCGGTTCGGTTAACTTTTCTTCAGATTGGTTGGTACCTTTGCCTTTTTTAACCTAAAAATATGGAAACTGACAATCGTTAAAATGTTTTGAATGAAACTGATAAAAGTAGATTCAAAATATGAGATCGAACGTGTCCTCAGTAGGTAGGTAGGTACAGGTAGGTATTTTTTTTTACTACTTAAAACCTTGTATATTTCAACATCAAAAACAATGCTTTGTAAGTCTCACACAGAATTCCACTTGAATAGGGAAATTTAATTAAAGCTTTCGTTCGATTACAAAACTATCCAGCAACTGGATCGAAAATACCATGGCCTTTTATTTCCCTCTCTTACCCTTCAAACACAATGATAAGGTGTTCGGAGATGAGAGTAGTGCCGAATATCGCTAACCAAAACGTTAAGGATCATTAATAAATAGTTTTATGTGAAATGTACGCAGTTTCACGGATACCTACTAATGATGGAATATTAGGACAGAGGAAAGGAAACCTATAGAGGTCATTGATTCCTTCCGTAAATACTCATATTGATTCTATTTGAAAAATAATTAAATTTTTTCGAGTGCGTTAAAACACAAAATGTGAAGTCTACTCAGCGTTGAAAACTAAGCACAAATTAGAATTTTTCCTCCAGTTTGGGTCACCAGTCCACCAGACCACACACGTATACCCGTACCTAGTTGTAAGCATATTATTTCTTAAAATGGACATACCATTGAAGAATTTAATAAAATGTTATTTCAACCTAAATTACGCAATAATAAACACCAAAATAAAAAAGAAAAAATGAAGCATCAAAAGCCAAGCGTTACCCAGCAAAAACAACGGTTTAAAAATACAAATAGAAATTATCTAATTCGCAACGTTTCCGAACACATTTTCGAGTATCGCCGTGACAGAGTATGTGTTATACAGAGTAGTTCAGAGTAGTTTATTCATTGGCAACAGATTATAAACTCATTAAGATCCTCTTTGTGTCTGTTGAAAAGCATTCCCCCCCCCTACATTTAAGACGGTGCAGATATTCTGCTTTGGATCAAATTTGCTACTATTTAATTGACAGATTACCATAATAGATAGCCTGAGGTATTATAATTTTATTCACACCATTCAACATGTAATCAGTAATGTAGGTTAGATATTTATGTGCTGGAAAGGATGTAATTTACCATCAGCAGAACTTAAAAGAGTGAATAATTTCTTCAGTTACCTAAACTATTGAAAAAACTATAATATTTGGTCTTTTTACCACTCTTTTCTCATTCCTAAATCCGTGGTGATTCCTTTTTTAAAAATTCGTCTATGACGTCGTTTTTTTTTTCAAAGCCCAAATTGTCGAAAAAATATGAACGACGTATTGAAAAAATCTCATGCTGGTTCGTAATTTCCTATTTGACGACAAAAGCACCCTTCAAAACAACACTCGTTTCTACATTAAAATACTACTTGGCTGAACAACTGACGACAGCACACGAGTCAATGTAAAGAACACATCAACCTAATAGAACAGACGTTCCAGTTGACAATCAGTCGTCATCGTCATCAGATAGTGGACCAGATGAAGCGAGAATGACACACACATCACATGTAGATAAGTGACATACGTACAAAAATGTTAAAACAAAAGACGGTAAAAACTGGCGGACAGATTATGTAGGTGGCCTTATACGACAGAAAAGAGGTCACATGACATACATAACTCACCACCAAACTTTGATCGTTTGGATTTTCTTCAGCGTCAATGCTATCGATACTACGTTCAACAGCCCTTTCGGCTTCTTGTTTTGCTTTATTCCTGTCCTTGATTTTATGCGGATATACTTCTCTCTATGTTGAAAAAAATTCATTAAATCTACAGTTTAAAGGCGAATACTTAATGAGGAGTGGAAGGAAGGAAGGGAAAGGGCTGAAGGCTGAAGCAAGATGCACTTCAGTTCTAACTCATCGTTGTATTTATTCTCCATCACCGAGATTTAGACCTTTTTTTTAGAAAAAAAATTTGTGGGTATTTCAAACTTTGCCCGAGAGAAAGGAAGAATAATGCTGATATTGGTTCACTAAAAGCTTCGCTACAAAAGCACTACATTGGCTAAAGCTTTCAGCACGAACACCACATTATTAAAAAAATATATATAAAATAAAGAAATAGGTACCTACTCAGAAAAATCAGTACCAAAAAACAAAAAAGAATAAAGCCAAACACCACCTCAGCGTGCACCTTGCTAAAGCCTAGGTAATTCAACAACGTTGCCTTATTAAATTGACAACACTGCGGTAGCAAAAAGTCAAAACTATACAGAATACCGATGAAATCAAACTTGAGAGAGAAATAAAGCAACGCCTTAAAAAAATTCAAACCAACAAAAAGGCATTTCATACCTGTAATAAGCTGGGTCTACTTCGAGCACCTTGGGATTGAGTGCCACCTTCTGTCGACGCATCTTTGCCTTTTTTATCCTTCTTTTTATCCTTTTTCGGTGGTTTTTTTACCGCTTTCTCGTCAGACTTGCCTCCTCCGCAGCAGGAGCTATCTTGCAGTAAGAAGCAGAATAGATATAAAAGGAATACTATCGAGACTCCGAATAGATAGGTGAAGAAGCCCTGAAAAAAAATAAATGATACCATCATGTAGAAGTACACTCACAGAAGCAATAAATTAACGATAATTTGACGCAAGTAATCAAATCTCTGGGGAATGCGAAGAGACGCATATCATAGGGGCAGTGTTGTTTTGCGAAATACAAGTACAGGGGGAACAAAGTATGTAATTTCAAAACACGCTTATGCCAGTTCAGACGCAGATTGCTGGTAAAGTTTTTAATTTCTTTTTGATGGCTTCGAGCGACTCTCCAGAGGCATGATAATTAAGAAATAAGAGACTAATTCGACATACGTATTTAGTATTTTTATCACGAACGTGTGCATTATGTCAAAAACGTAAAAATACCAGCATTCTACGACCGGCTTTTAATTAACCATGAAAAACCACGGCCCACCCTTCTGTATCATAGAAAACGAGAGCGGGTTTGAAGCGTGCAGCACCCAGTCACACTCCCAGACTCCATCCTTGAAAACCGTATCAGGTGACCAGCCATCACGAAGACAGATCCCTGTTTGAGAGTTAATTTATCGCCACCCACTTACTTCGTAATATCGTGTTGGTAAACTTTTAGTGACTTCTTTCGACACGACGAACGCGATACACGCCACAACCACCAACTTTCCATACAATAAACTCAGTACGACGAACATGGACGTCCTGTAACATAAAACAATAAATAGTTCAACACATAAGTCCACCCTTCCTCAAAGAAACACATCAATAAATTAAACTCGTATAATTCGGTACCAAAAATTACCTACATGTGCGCGCAAGTACATACATACATACATACATACATGCGGTACAATTTCCGGAAATATCAAGACTCGTGACACGACAACGCCTGCTTTATTTTCAGTTTTTATATTTTTATTTCAAATAAAGTACCGTAAACATCGAAACTAGGTAGCCACGTCGGTGTTCTTGAACCAACATCGGCATTTCTATACGTAACTGCCAATAAGGCTATTTTTTGCCAGACGCATTCTTTTTTTGGCTACTGCGAACATTGACATCGTAAAATTCGACTTCATCGCAATTCGAATAAACAACCCATCTACCTGTACCTACCCGAAGATTACATGTTTACACAATGTCAAAAGCGATTTTGTCAAGTGTGAAATTTTTTTTATTCTTAAATTGCGGATTTTTTTGTCACTAGAAGTATCACCTATCCAAGAAATCGGTCTATACGGAGACGTAAACGGGGTGTTTCTTCTAATGGGCTACTCTATTTAGTACCACTCATCGATCAACGTAACTTCAGAGATGACGCTGTCGTAAGATAAGTAGTTTAAGGAGGTTATGTTATACTTTTTCAGGTAAAAAAATTGGTGTTTTGCGTGGTAAATAAATTTTGTCGTGTTGTGATTTTGACAAGTAGTCAAATTTCCTGTCAAGTGAAAAAATGTATAAATTTACCCCTGAAAAATTCAATTTTGCGAAAATAAATGTAACAATAATTCAACAANAAAAAATCGTTGGAAATTGAAAATTTAGAGGAAATTTCTGTACAGAAAATTGTTATTATTTGCAAAATATGCATCAATTCATCATAAAAGATCTGAACTACCTATTCAATTTGTTTCAACTGCAGTAAATGCAGATTGCACGTTGCCAAATGTCTTCACTTGAACCTGTATGTACCAATGTATGGGTACTTTAGGTATATGTAGCCAACCTTGGCCAAGATTGTTGCACAGAGCCGCCAAAGTTAAAATTCTGAAAACACTTATGTGCATTAGTGCATACTTTATCTATACCAGTCAGGTAACTTCTCTTTTTCTCTACCCTTTTCCATCACTAGTTCACTACCTATTATGCCGGACGTAAAATTACTTAAAACATTCATCAAAATTCAAAAACAGATCATAGATGTAGAAGGTATTTTCGTCGTGGGGCTACTAAATCGGCGCTGTAATGATAAACTAGAGCACTAGATTTTTGACACTTAAGTCCAATGAGTCAAAAAAATGGCTCATCCAATTCGAGGGTTTTGGTCGTTTACCTATCTACTTCACAAGATCAACTTGGATGATTATGCATCAGTATATCGGGCTTTCGGTACCCTGTATATTACTGTTAAAAAGTGAAAATTATTAATACCAACCTCTTAATCTGATGATATACAAAATGTGGACGGGATTTTTTGGCGTCCAATTCCTTAGTGGACGCGGACTTTTCGGTTTTCTCGATGGTGCCTTGTTGCTGAGCGTACCTCGTGACCGAAATCGGTAATGTGGCCATCGTATCAATATTTTCCGAAGTCACAGTAGCCACTTTAACTTCACCGCCCACCATTGTTCGAGATCATATAACAAAAACTGTACAGTTCCGACTAACAACTCGACGCGAATGTTGTTTTGATTCGTTTCATTTTAAACGTTTACGAGCGCAGCTAAAAATCAGTAATGGTGCGTGAAAACGATAAGCCTTAGGGATTTGAACTTCGAATGTATGCCGAATTCATTAAATACCGCATACGTTCGAAAAAAGAGATGAAAAAATACAAATTCCGCACCCACCATCTCTCACAGCCAGCCCAGTTCCAATCACTCTGGTCTATTTTTACGAGAGAAAAAATTGGTTTATCAGAGTAATCGCGTGTATCTACATCAAGAATTACATATTATTATAACGATAACAGGTGCCGGGGAAAATTTATTATCTAATCTTGTATCTGATGAAATGGCGTTTTTATTGCCACACTAGGAATTTAATCGCGATCCTATGCCAACAGATTTTTTGGACTATTTTGGCATTTTCTCTCTACAATTGAAATTTTTACGTTTCCATTTTCCAACGAGGATGGGGAAAAGCGCACCGAGCGTTTCTAATATGTTCCAAATTACATTCGAAAATGGGCGTGGCGTCGTGTCTCTGGCCCATACAACACATATCCTGTCTCCGCCGTCGGCTTACAAAATGCAAATACCTTTTTTTGGTCCTCTCGATAAACATCTCCCTTTCAAAATACGTCGACGCGGTAACGCACACCGCACACATTTGCACAATACAAAGACCGCGCTTTTGTATGGAAAAACACCGATACACCGAGAACTTTACCCTCGCTAACTCATTACGACAGTCATTAAAATGCGACTTAAAGCTCAAGTTTACCCTTTTTTCACCGCTTTGGTAGTTGTATACAAAGCTAACGACTAAACTTCCCATGGAGAACAGATGTAAGCTCAAGAAGGATAACACAAATTCTTCTCAATTTACGATACTTACATTCTCGTAAGACATATTCGAGATGAGGTAAACTCGCTAAGAAAACGTGGAAATTTCCATAAAAATGATCAGAAGTGCAGCAAATCGTTCTGAGAGTTTATTATCTACTACCCAACACTATAGAAAGTAGATAGATAGGTACTTGACGCATCGATTTTCAAAAAAAAACATACGGAGTTTCGAAAAGACATGTTTATTGAGCATGAAACCTAAAAAATCTGCAGTAATTTACAGCTTAAATCCTCCTTCAGTTTCAAAAATCATAACATGCTAAAAATGACAAAAAAAAACTGAATCTAAAAGTAGAGCGTCTGAAAAATATCGAACGTTATGATATTTCAAAAGTTGTGAAACTAGTGGAACTCCTCATCCTCCTTAGAAGCAAGGTCGAGAAATTCGATATTTAAAAAAAAAAAAAAAGGATTTTTAAACAGCAATTCTTCCTGCCTTAGTTCCTTTTGCACCTGAGGTTTTCTAAAATGAAAAGAAAGTATTTTACATATTACCTACTAGCGCACTGACTTATCCTAGTCACGATTTCCCTTTTTCCCTTTTTCCCTTCTCCTGTTTCAAAAGAAGCTTACAATTGAAGGAGTTGAAGAGCAGGGAGATTTGGATTCGTATTCATCAGAATTGTTTCATTTTTCAGTTTGAAAGATGTTGCGCTCTGATACCTTGCTCTTCCACTCCACTACCCTGCTACCGCACATGAATCAATTTGTCATACTCTTCGTCACCGCACTACCTGTCTTCGATGCAAAAAAATTCTCAAATCACTGTCGAAAGAAATACAACTATTCTGCTCCTATATACTTACACTTGATAAATAGGTACTCCTTGAGATTGAAAAAGAAACGTCAACTGGTGTAAATTAAAGCTGAATAGAGAGCGAGAGCAGGTAATTAAAATCTCCGAAGGCAGAGTTTCTTTAAGAATTGTACGAGCACACCAATGATGAAAATTTCCTCGACGGTTATATTGACAATAATTTAGATTTTATTGTTGTTTCCTTTTTACGTTACGCACTTAAAATTCATTAATCGTTTTCGTCATATCTCTCAATTAATTACCGTAACGTCGGATAATCGGTCAGTATGTGAGGGCAATGCAATTTGAAACATGAAAAAACACTCCGGTGTAGTCTCGAGATCACGCATTTGGCACCACTGATTTCATATGCGTCTTAAACAGGTCTAACTGCAAAAGGGATCGACTCCTTTTTGGCTTATAGAAAATCACCTCGACGATGTATAGGATTTCTTAAAGCGCATGGTAGCAGGATCAAGGCGCGTATATAATCCGTGGATGTGAGTTAACGACAACGGCAGAGTAAGAAACGATAACGATGAATTACATAAAACTTACACACAGCATCCATTCAACGAAGATTGTATCGCACACGTAAAAAACGCACGTATACAACTACACGAACGCGGACCGCGTCTTACACTCGGTATTTTCATTCTGCAGCTCAAGCAGGCACCCCGGATTCGGAAACGAAACTAGTGAAGCTTGCCGCGCCGGCCGCTAGTGAGAGGGGATGAAAATTCGAAAACGGGCTTTTCGCTGATTGGAGAGCGCACAGCGTGCAGAGTAAGCGTTCGCCTAGGATGCTGGATTCGTATAACAGGTCCCTCTCTCGCGCGCTCCAGCTCTTCCCTCGTCGCACTTGCTTCTATCCGACGACATAGTCGTTCACTTTCGGCAACGTTTCCAGTTCCAGTTTTTCCGCGCGTTGTATGTTCAACTCCAGAGCTGTACTCGGAAAATTATACAGGCAGCTGCGTTTCGTACCTCGCGCATCACACTTTTTAGACCGGCAGCTTTAAGTTCATTCGCATTTCATACCATCCGATCGTTTGTAATCAGTGCAGCCTCACTATGTAACTTGACAGATAAAATTTCGACTACTCTTTACAGCACCCAACCGGAAAAGGATTTTAACGTCTGTCTGTGTATACGCTCACCACGCTCTTTCTTTTTAGTACGAAATTATGCCATTTTCGAATGACCAAATTTTGTTCTTTCTATAACATTATATGTATTATACATAGCGCTTCTCTACTGCAATTTCAGCTCGCTTCTCTCTCGATCGACTTTATATCTGCGAAAATTGTCACGTTCGCCGGCTGGTCTACAAAATTCAACTCAACGTCAGGTACCTTTTTGCGTCCAGAACTAACCTGTATCGTCGACTTAGTTACCTTACAAACCCCATGTACTATACGTTTAGTGATTTTCAAAACACGAATTATCCCATTTTGTCTCACACTTCCGTGCATGGTTCATTTTGCCGGAGACTTCGGTGTGTTTTTTTTTCGTTAGGTTAAGTTCGACCATTTTATACTTAGAACAGCAACAAGCTGGTAAATTGTTAACGACGACACATCATTCCAGTCCATAGATACACACTTACCGGATATCGTTATAATTTTGTCGCAGATGTAGGTACACTGTACGTGTACGTACGTGAAAACTTCACACTTAACTTACCCTCGACCAATAAAAACTTTGGTAAATAAAACCCTCAATCTCAGTCTCGATGATATCCTTTAAAATCGTAATTTTAAACAATCACACAAATCGTTTATTTTCATAAACTTAGTTTTTGTGAACGGTGTGGGCCTAAAAGTGTCGCTCAGCTTGAACACAAATACTCCGTATCGATTTTCATTTTTATCCCTGGCACATAGGCACATATCCTCCCTTGTATGTATTACATTGGAAAATGTCTTCGGCGTCGTCATCATCGTCGTGCTCTACCCCAACTCTTCGTCGTTTTGACCTCTTCTTTTTTTTTGTACAAATTTCCTGTAAGCTCAACTGGTGTGGTAATCCTTTATTCTCTCATTTAATAGTTAGGTAGAAATTGATGTTTTACTCAAGTGTATACTTAGTAATCAAGTACCTACCTATGAAAAAATTCTCGATTTATGACTGTCGAAGGAAATTAGCATAAATTAGAACTTGAAAGCGAATTGAAATTAAATTGAATAACAGAAACCCTTACAATTTCGAGAATCCGAGATGTTCAGGAAAGTGGCGCTTATTCCTAAACAATTTCCAACGGACCACCCATTCCCCTGAAAATCCACTATTTCAAAACACCATTCTTGTCGATTTTTCATTTTTTTTTTTTAAATTATCGGTTTATCCTTCACTTTTTCTGACGTCAAACAAGCTGAAATTCTCATAAAAGAATTCTTTTAAAAATCGTTTTTTGAAAATTCGAGAATTTTAAAATGGTTGATTTTAAGTTGGGCCGTATTTAACTTTTCGTGGAAACTTGGGGGGAGGCACAGGCAAAAAAGTTGCGGGAGATATCAAAAGTTCGTTAGAAAAATTTGATGATAGGTATGGGATGGCTGTTACCCAACTGAATCATGGTTCTTCACGTCACAGATCCTCAAATTTTTTAACAGGTTTTTGACATGATCCTGCAACTTTTTTGCCATTGCTCCGCCAGATTTTCAAAAGAAAAACGAAGACCGTCGGCCTTATTGATTACTCACCCATTCTTCCCGATTTCAGTTTTTTTTTTTTTTCATTTTTAAAAGTCAATTTTTAAGAATCTTTTTTTTTTGTTTCGATTTTTTTTTTTAAATTTAGCAAATTTTTGATAAGTGTCGAATAACAACAACTTTTCATTTTTTCTAATTTTCGTTATTTTTACGACTTGAATTTAAAAAGTTTACTCATTAAAAGAATTTTTAAAAATGAAAAAACCTTTGATTTTTGAAAAAATTTCAAAAATTGAAGTATGCACGCGAATACTTATTCTGGTTTTAGGCATTTTTTAAACTTTTTTTTTAACCTTTCAGTTTTTTCAATTTAGAATTAAATAAAAAATTTTCAAGTTTTTTAAATTCAATTCTCAAGAAAATTTGAAAATCTGTTTCGTTGGTTTTTTTACCAATTGAAGAAAAAAAAATCATCAGAATTCCAAGTACGCGGAATATACTCGAACGCTGAAATTGGTAAGATTATAGTTTTCAAAGGATTTCCACTAGAGCTCTAACAAATTTTCCATTTTGCACCAACTTTCACCAAAGCAGAAGACAAATAGCAAGTTGTTCTGCTTGAAAATTCTCCAATTGTTTTTCCACTTTCCCACCCTCCAATTTTCATTTTTAACATCTGTCTAAAAATTTAATTTCTCAACCTCCTTGAAAAATAATATCGATTGCGCTACGTGCACTTTTTACACGGTTCTCTACACTCGGTATACCTAACGCGTATAACGCTTCACCGTCAAAAGTTGCGACGCTTCTTTTTTCACCTTGGCCCTTCTAAAACTGTATACTTCCACCCAAAATGAGAACCAGACATAAGAAAAATTAATCAAATTGCTCACGGTGAAGTTGCTATACTTGGTATGGTAGTACTTACTGGGTCTATCTGGTTGCGAAGAGAAAACCTCAACCCTCATTGTGTAGCGCGCAGTGTCTATTCATTCCATCGAAGGGGTTGGAACTCATACACCGTGTACGCGGAAACTATCCCTGCGTACAATACGACCGCGCTAGTAAAAGATAAAGCTGTAAAAAACAATTGGAACAAAGCCGAAAGTCGAATAGAATTCGAAGATGAAAAGAGCTCAAAAACACAATTTCTGTTCGGCGCATAAATGGTTCAAAAAAAGACGTCTTGTATGTACGGAAGGAAAGCTGTTCGGAAACACGATATATATTAATAATGAAAACAGATTAGCGAGAGTAGAAGAATTTTACTCGTTTTACGAATTATCCAACTGAGAACATTTCAAATAGGTAAGTACATTTTATCCTTTACAAATCGTACAAATATTCGTCGTTCCGCCATCGAAGAAAAAAGATATATTGCGTGATGGCTTCCATCCAATTTACACGAGGAAAAAAATTGAAACCTAAACAGATTCAGTTTGACTCTGTGTGTTTTCCTCAATAATTAATCAGACGATTATGACGGGTTAGATACATAGGAACCGTACAGTATTTTTACACTGAGTAATTTGATTTTTTTTAAAACCTGAAACCGATTAATAATTCTCGTGGAAACGCGTCTCAGTGTAAAATTAGATTCATCGTTGCTGTAATACGATTAAAGCGACCGTACGTTTTAGCCCCATTTGACCATTTAATCAATACATTTTTACACGATAAACACCGGCGAAGCTTTCACACGACGACAATGCTAGATTTTTGGATAAGTTAAATACCATTTAATGAGGTACACACCCGATAAGACTGATCTTTACTTACAACGTCAAGATTTTTTTTTTTTACTTAAAGCACGGTAGAAACACAGTTTGAAATTTCCCAACAAAGAAATTAATTTCTCGACAGGCTGAACGGAGCTTGCGTTACCGTGCGATATAGAACGTTGGAATTTTTAACAAGATTTTTTTAGTAATTTCGTTCGAATAATGAATGAATTAAGAGCCCGACCGATTATAGGTGATTAGGTTATCAAGTATTTTGAGTAATTACGAATTTACGCAACATAGATATACAGTTATAGTTTAGGTAAAGCGACTCTATAGTATCTAATGAGTTTTAAAACATGTGCATATTTCTACTCGTATGCACAACAGAGGA
This sequence comes from Hypogeococcus pungens, assembly GCA_018107765.1. NCBI lineage: Eukaryota > Metazoa > Arthropoda > Insecta > Hemiptera > Pseudococcidae > Hypogeococcus > Hypogeococcus pungens. The sequence continues at coordinate 6,724 of JAAOIU010119031.1, read as the reverse complement.
ATATGAAGAATTGTTGTTTAAATTACTAGGTTTGCTAAAAATTTTAGAGTTTAATTAAAATTTTGAAATTCAAAACTCCCAAAGTTAAATTTTTTGAAAGTTTCTTCAAAAAGAGAGGGATATTTTCCTATAAAAACTCAATAAACTCAAACCACACATGGCTGCCCTCCAAAATCACTTAGTGAGCTCCAATTTGCGGAATTCGAGTCACCTCTCATCGAGGTCTATCCACATAAAAAAATTTAAACATCAATAACCCATTTTACCGGCTTGTGTACGAATATCATTCACGGTTTTGGACATTTTCAGCTTCGTTATTCAATGTTTTATACTTTTCTTTTTTTTTTTTTCCTAATTCAATTCTAACTGATTCAATCATTCTCCAACAATTTTTTTCTTTAGTTAAAACTGGAAGAATTTTCAATGGTTGATTACTTTTCTGTTTTGTTTCACACTTTTAATTGTTAAACGTATGTTAAATAGCTATAATTTTTGAAATTTGTGAAATGAAATATTCTTATTTTTTCAAGTTTTGCAAGCCTTTCCTCTTTTTTGTTTTTCCAATTGTGGAAATTTTCAATCATTTTTCAATTATATTTTCTCCTTTGATTTTTGAAATTGAATTTGGCAATTTTTCGAAAAGGTAACGCCAGGAAAATACATTCAGGTACCTACACATAAAAAATTAAAAAAAAAAAAAGTTTGAGAATCTCAAATGTTCCCTTAAGAACGAAGTTTTCGATTTTTGAGAAATTTGGTACTGTCTCTCGAAAAAAAGAAATAGGTACTTTTGAGAAAACCATTTTTGAAAAAAATTTTACGACGAAAATAAATTACACATCATACAATAAATCTCGAAATCTGTGTAATGTCAAGTCCCTGATTATCAATTGCTTACTTAGATTCCCATTTCCCAATGAATTTATGTGTCAATGTCAAAAGCCAATAGGTAACAAGAATTAAGTACAGTAGGTATGACATCGACTCGAAAAAAAATCAACTCATTTCGTACGCGGGTACCTACCCATCCACGAGATATTAAGTATTTAATACGGATAGATACATGAGAACGTGATATTTTCAACATTTCTTCCACTTCAACTACTTCAGTTCCTTTAGAAACATATAACATACGCAGAACCACAGGAGCTTAAGAGGTAGCCACAGCTACATTATTTCATAACTTTCGAAGGGTTAAGTAGGTACTTACACATCTCAATAACCTACTTTTCGTCTATCGCGTGTGCTCGCAAATTTCTAGATGAAATTCATATCGAATTATCAAAGAAAAACAATCATGACCCTTCTAAACAATTCTTCCGATACCGATTTCGAATAAAGAGAGATGGAAATAACGAATCAATTGCAATGATTTCGTGTAAAATGGGGAAAAAATTAGGTTCACATTCAAGAATGAATTCATGAGGGCAATGTTCTTTTCACCCTATGACCCTTTGCAACTTTGAATGGTTCGTCTCGAGTTAATCACGTAAATAGAATAAGTAATAAAATTTGAAACATCTTACTTAGCATTTTTCGATAACATATCGAAATTGGTACAGCATCGGAAGTTGGTACAGCTAGCGATGGCCGTCTCCAAAGCGCAGGTTTCATTGTTGAGCTGTAAACAAATATAAAAGCAACGTATTAAACGGACGCCGGCACATTTTACTCAGTTTTGAACCGTACAAAAAATCTTTACTACTCGTTCTCGGCGTTTTAACAAAACTACTCGCCATTGACATAATTATACCATACGAGCGTACTCATGGATATTGAATTAACTAAAAATATTCGTTGGAGTCTTGCCAAGTATGAATTTTTTAATTGGTTTCCTTCCAAAAATCCAGAAAATTACAACGGAGTGGTCTTATCTCGTCTGCGCCTCTCGGCTGCAGATTATACAAAACGTTAATTGTAATCGCAACAAATCAAATTTTAACTGGCGCTGCGGTGATAAAATGCATTTGAGACGTTAATGAAGCATTCAAAACATAAACTCAGCCTTGCTCGCAAGTCGTCGAACTGTTTTCAGTGTTATGCTTACTGAAAACACTCGAAATTTTTCCTCCGCATTAAAACTAGAGCACTATCTACCTAGCATACGTATACATATACCTACGATGTAATTTTAAGTCTGGAAGCATGAAAAAAACAAACAAGTCTACCCGATGATGTTTCAAAGACTTCTCAAACGTTTCGTGTGTAACATGTAGGTATCGCACGTCAAGTTCGCGTCGTAAATCTCGATAAGAACTTACCTACAAATGCGTTTTCAAGATTCGTAAGTTGTAACTCTCCCCTAGTAGAAAAAAGCTGTAGTTATTAGCAGTAACTAGTACTTTGAATAACAAACAGTAGTAGTTAAGAAAAGTCTTTTTTCTACGTGGGTCTTAAAATGTAATATGTATTGGTTTCCAAGTAGTTTGGGACAAAGGTTTGATGAAGGTGTTGATATCTTTTGTTAAGTCCTTCTAATCTCTCGTTTGTACTAAAATACGAATAAAAAGGATGTTTATATCTTCTGGAAAAGAATAAATTCAATATTGAATATTGAGGGATTAAAAAGAGAAAAGAAGAAGTGCTTTCTGGTTGGCTTATTTCCATATTTTAAAAGTTGTTAAAAAGTTGAATACAAAGACTAATGCTGAACTTCAAATTTAATATTTCTTAAAATCTCAGTTTGGTGAAGTGAAAATTCATTTCTAAGAAATGAAGAGAAAAATCCTAACCTACTCAAAATGTTTCAATGGATCATTGTAAATTTAGTGCTAAAATCATTTCGAAATAAAAAATAATAAAACTAATTATCAGCGAGTAGGGGCTTCAGAAAACGGGAAACGTTGTTCCACCTCGGTAATAGTTACCTTTCGTGGACCACAAGTGCCTGGAATTCTCACCGCCAAAGGTTAAAGACACCAACAACAGAGAAGGAAGAAATGTTTATTTATACAAAATCGATAAGCCGGCTAACCCGGCTATTGCTCTTATAACAAAGAAACATCGCAGAAAATCACCTCTGACAGAATTAACTAGGTACGACAAAAATTCGCAACACCGGCGTGAATTTATTTACACGATTTCCATCGCTATGGTTACAAGATTACGTACTCTTGAAACGTGGAAAAAAATTAATTGCTGCGAAAACTGCATAACTACCAGAAAAAAGTGCAGTAGGTACCGAGAGGAAAGAAAATAAATTCGTACGGTTCGGGAGATATTGGCGAACTCCAAAATGTAGGTTACACAACATTGATTTACTCAACAACTCCGGACCAGCGTTGGAAGTTGGAAGTTAAACGCATTGGTGCTCAAAGTTGGTAGCAGCGCACCGAGCTTTGGCATTAGAGTCACAAACGTCAAATATATTGCCACTAATGATGGTTAAATTAAATGTTTCTCTAGAGTAGTCTATGTCTGTCTGTGTGATACCGCGTTGCTTTTTAATTAAATGACATTCTAGCATTGACGAATTAAGTACTGTTTAATTAGAGAACGTGGAATGAGCAACGGTAGCTGGGCTATGTGAATTATACAAGTAATGGAAATTTGATAAGCATATCATCAATTTGGAAATTACCAAACGAAAGAATATTTTTTTGAAAAAAAAAAATTATAGGTAGTTATAAAATATTTGAAGAAAAAAAATTTCATGCCTGACTCGAATCAAAATTTGATTCAGACTCCCAGAATCATTTTTTAACCTTCAATTTTGTTAGAATTTGCATTTTTTTTTTTTTTTTTTCATCTTAAACGAAGGTGATAAATAATGGAATCGTGAAATTCGCATGCTTACTATAAGAATTATTTCAATAAACCCTCCCATCCACAATGGGGACATGCGCGTGTTTCTAAGGAGTGGGGAACGTTTACTACCGCCATCACACTGCGCATGCGCGCATGCTACATCTCTACTGAATCGCCTAAAGCCCTACGAAATTACACTAGATATACCGAGGATGACGTGAGCCAGTTATTCATCACTCCAAAATAGAAATTCACACAAACTCAACCAACTTTCGCATTTATTCCGGTAGCAAAAATTAATTCAGTCTTAAACTAGTCCATATATGTTGAAATTTCAGCAACAGAAAATTTATTAATGCGCAGGAAGCTTCTCTCGCAAAAACTTTTCCCATTAAAATGATATCCTAGAATTAGATCAAATTCGTTATTTGTTCGAAAAACTCGGTATGTAATTTTTTTTCTACGGATAAAACTTCAACAGAAACTTCAACGTACCTAAGCATGAGAAAAAAATTCTAAAGATTAAATTTCATCGCGAATTTCTCTTATTAAAAAGGGCTTATTCGAACCCTTACGTTATCATTTTCTTCAATAGCCGCGATAATTATTAAACGCAGAGCTTTACGACACTGAGGTCTGATGAGCCCAAAAAATTGCCTCATCTGATTGAAATTTTTAATAATTACCAATAGGATGCAAGGCATGTTCCTGTTTTTCTAAAATTGGAAAATTGAGAAATGAAGTAAAATGAAACAATTTGAAATACCTAGTAAAAAATAAAAAATTTTCAAAAATTGTATAAAGTTTGAAGGGATTAAAAATATTTATGAAGGGATAAGTTTTTAAAAAATTGAAAAAAATTAATAATCTAAAATTTCGAAAATATAAACATTTCAAGCAAATGACAATAGGCGATTGTAATTCGAAATCAAAGTAGTTATTTCACCTTTATTATCATTCAAGAAGTGATTATAGGTTGTACGTACGAACATAAGTAACTCTATCTGGACGTTGAATTTAGAATTTGCCAAGTACCAATACTTTGAAACAACAACTTGGGGTAGCGTTAGTGCAAAAAATCGATACTTTTTGCTGTTAAAGTTAGCCATCTTGCACAGATGTCGTAGCTGGTTCACTCGCGTGGAGATCATTTCCATGTTTCCAGCATCTCAGAAGTAACGCAAGCGCATCAAGTTAACAGTGGATTTCATTTAAATGAAAAATATGTCCAAGTTTTGCATCTGTCAAAAGGTAGAGAATGAGAAGCTTGACTCGTGTCTACTGGCAAAAATTGGAAATTTAATCAGCTTGAAAACATTCCTTTTTTCGATGCTAAAAAATATATTTATTTTTTATCTCTCGACGACCCCGAGCTCGCAAAATAAATTCGGGTCGTATCAGTTGTCATAACAACAAATTCCTTTCTGCTGCAAGTTCTCATTTCATCTGACTCGGCGTTATCGCTACTTATTGTCTGAGGCACAACAATTCCTGCCCAAGTAAATCCGCTAACGTAACTTTGTTTACTTTTTTTTCTTTCTCCAAAGTGTATATTNGGAAAAACTGACCCTTGTGGAAGGATTTTAGCTTACCTTTACCACAGTGTTGTATTCTTTACTGCCACGCTTCAAAGTAGCTGATCTTGAGCCGAGAGGGGCTAAGAATTCCGGAGACGGCCGTCTCACTCGTTCTGATGATTTATGCATGTCTGTAATAAAATAAAGTGCGATCAAATCGATGTGAAAAAGATAGATATTTTGTTCTACTTCAAGTTTTTAAAAATTGCAACTTCCAATGAAAAATAAACAATTCGTTCAAAAAAAAAATTCAATGCTCAATAGCAACTTGAAAACGAAGTCTTGAAAAATCAACCCATACATAGACTCGGTTTATGATTTTCTCGTCGCGTCGCTCCTGCCAAAAATAAGATCATCCAAAATTCCCGAGAAGAACTCGAGATTTCCAGTTTTCCCAGCCTAAAAAGATAATAAAATTTCGTAGGCTATACGTTTTCCTTCGCACCCGAAAATAGAAAAATAATCACGAATAACTATCCGGCGCATTATTATCACATCTCATTCTCGCGTTGTTCTACTCTTGAGAATTCAAAGCGTCGTTCACTTTGAATTTCTTTTTTTAACAGACCTATTCACCTTTTCATCTCGTCTACGCACCATTCGAAATCCCCACACTGGCACCTCGCCTAATGTCAATTTCATCGTGTATATAGAAGTGTTGCAGCAGCAGTACATTTCGTGAATTCACACGTCGTACGGATACCTTTGCCACTTGAGGGGTATTGACAAAACGTGCTCGGCGTCGCAGAATACACAATTGACCTTTTTAGTCGATGAGGTGTCTACTTAGAGGCGGAATCGATTTTAGTAATTATTTATGCACAGCATCAGCAGTACCGTTGACGGTACTGCGTACAGGTCAAATCAACTTCGCAACTTGTCACCGAAACTTCTAGGTAAATTTTTGCAGTAAATACACTCCAGCCAGTCAGCCCATGCAGCAGGTGTAATCAATTCGTAAAAATGCGACTTTTAGACCGAAAATTCAACAGCCAACAGGTGCTTGGGTATATATATTACATAACCTTGAAAGAAAACTATAAAATTCTTGGGGAGAAATTTAAGAAGTTTGTACTTAATTAGATATCGAAAAGAACCGCATGCATTTGTCAAACAGTATTGAAAATTAACCCAAAAATACTTACTACGAGGCGAATTCGTAATTTCAAAAACTTGTGCCCATATTAACGCATTATTATTTTAACTTGAAACGGCGCGACGACCGGAAAGTAATAAAATGCCGAGGTGGAAAAAAACTTTCACATTGTATCTAACTTACGAGCGTTTGTATAATAAGTAAGTAGGTATAAAAAGCAACACTCGCACGAATGTCAATGCACCACCACACACGGCGATAAAAAAATTTCTGGCGAATCGTTCTTTGGCGCAGGTTTGTACGA
>JAAOIU010118284.1:1237-13435 GCA_018107765.1 Hypogeococcus pungens | reverse complement strand
TTGAATTACCTATAAAAAATGTTCAAGGTCCGAGCACGACGAGCAGTAACTCGATAAAGGAATTTTGCATCAACAGCTTGGCGCATTTGCAAACATCGATTGAAGTATCTCCCACCCAAAATAGAAAAAAACTAGTGGCAACGTATTGCCATAACAGTGGACTACCTTTTATTAAAAAAAAAATGAAGCAAAGAAAAGAAACTAGTATTAATAAGATAGAATGAAAAAATCTAAATTTTTTCACATTTTTCAATTTTGTGGCTAAACAAAGCGTTCTAGGAGAAAAAGTAATGGAGCCAATCGTGAGACATAAAATTCGAAAAAAAGATAAACATGATGACTACAATAGTGGGCTTTTTTTTCTTTAGTCCACTAAAGTTAATACTAAAGCATTTCAAAAAGAGAAAAAACCGACCTCACGGATAACATATCCAACTAAATTACCCCTTCTTTGCAGACACTTGAGTTGAAAACTTTGTAACAGGTGGAATTGAGAGAAAAAAGTCGAGAGCTGTGCGAGTGGTTGGGTATAGATTTTGCCTAATCGTGCAGTAAGCGGAGATAATTCTACACCCCACTTGGAAATTATTATTCAAAGAGACGCTCCCCAGGCTATTCGATTTTTCTTCGTATCAGTTCGCATCGCCTTGTCTTTCATCATTTGTGCTATGAAGAGAAACGCTTAATCGAAAGTTCAGAGTATTATAATATTCAATTTGACTTCACGGACGACAATCGCTTTGCGTGGTAGTCTCTCGAAGTCTCGTGCGAAAATCCAAGTTTGACGATTTGAAGGATCGTTACTTTAATTATACTACGAATTCACCCGTTGTATTCTCGTTGATTTCATCACACAATGTCGTGAACGTTTTCAGATTCATTGGTAGGCAATTTACTTACAACCAATGGTGTCAATTCTTCGAAAATGGATTACATTTTTTTTTTTCGGGAAGGGGAGAGAATTATCAAAAATCGCTGAAATTTTAATCTTCAAAAAGTGACAGTATTGTCATTTTTTAAAGAGTGTAGGTATAAAATTGCAATCTTTTTAAAAAATTAAAATTTTTTGGAAATTGGTAAAACTACAAATTCGTACGAAAATAATTACTTGGTATTGTAGTTTTTTAAAAATATTTTCTTAGAATTTGTGGGAATTTTCTACTGAATAAAAATTGATGAAATCTTTACTTTTTGAAAATTAATAAAGTCGTGTATTTTTCATAAATTGATGAAATTTTAAAATTAAACAACAAAATTTCAGAATTTTTAATTGTGCAGAAATTTTTGATTTTTTTTTTTTTTTACAAACATTCATAAAATTGACAAAAATGTCAATTTTTCAAAAATTGATAATTTTTTTTTTCAATTGTAAAAGTCAACTTTTCGAAAAATTTTAATACTGTGAGTTCTAACATGACATCCAACAAGTTTTGAAATCTCCTTTGATGAAAAATTTAAATTTTCCAAGCAAAAGAAAACAGCTTCTTAATCAATGATTCTACGTTTCGTATACACCCATCTCATAACAAAACAAGCAAGACGAGGGTATTTCCTTCATGGCTCCATGTATCAAGCAAAGCAAAATTCTCTTCTTACATAACTCATTCTATACGCGGAAATAATGTATCTCAATCATTTGTGTAAAATTTTCCATTCACAATTTCCCTCGGGAAAGTTCAACCGCTTCTTGGGGCAGCTTCGTTCACATGTACTAAACACAAAACATAAACGAAACGAACCTCTATCATCACCGGGGATTTTCCTATAATCGAAGAAAAAACATAAGTGGTAATGGTATCATACGCGAATGAAGAACCTGTTTGCACGATTTTTTCCTACACTTTTTTTGTCGAGTACTCTTGCGACTGGAGGAACGTTGACCCTACATATGCCTGAGATGAATTTTTCTTTCATAATACGAGGAGGATGTAACTACTTACGTGCTTGTTTTTTTTGTTGGTTTTTTTGCTGATCAATGCATCATCGATCGCGTCATTAGGTTATTTTCCCGGGTAGATATCATTATGAGGTGCGATAGGAGTTGAATATGATTAGCAAATCACTTTTTATAAGTGGAAATCAGGCATAATGTGACCGGATTGCGGAAAACAGTTTCCATTGCGTAGATATTTTATTGCCTTTTTTTTGGAAATTTATACGTAGGTTTATCGAAGGTCAAACTGGATCAACTTTTTAAGTTTGAATTAGTCAAAGCAGACATCCATTGGTGAAATAGCCAGAATTGAGTCGTTGCCAATCAGTGGAATTTCATTGTCAATTAGTGAAAATTCACTGAAAAGGCAGTGAAATTGGTCGTCACTGTTTTAAATAGGTGAAAAATTTACTGATTAAATCACTGAAATCTTTTCATTGATTCAAACAGTGGAAATTCACTGATTGAATCAATCAAAATTTAATAATTCATTCAATGATTTTTTTTTCTGCCTTTTCAGTAAAAACAGTGATTCAGTTCTGGCTCTTTTAATCAGTGGATTTTGACTGATTCAAATTTAGAAAAATAATCAGAGAAAGGAGGATCTCAAAGACATAAGATTTAAAAAAAGATTCAACTTGAAGAAATTAATTTTGAAACTTTGACTACAAGTTGTGAAAGAAGAGGCCAATACTGGATTTGACATTTTACTTGAAAAAAAAAAATAGTAATAATAATAATAATAATGAAAACAGAGGAGCAAAAGGGGGAAAAATTAATTGATAAAGTATTTCTAATTTAAAAAAAAATAGCGAAGCGGGATAAAATGTTGATTGAAAAATAAACTTTTATTAAAGTATTACCCGTATTTTTCGAAGATTACTTAAACCTAAAGATACCCCCAAAAACGACACTTCGTTAAGAGCGAAAAAGACCGATGAGGGATTATGGGAAACTCGAAGTTCCCAATTGAAAATATTGTACGGTTACGCAGTCCTCAGTTGCCGCACGTTCGACGTAGTTTCAAACATTAAATGAAGTACACGAAAACCGAAGCAAATGATTAACATCGCAAATGCTTTGAAATTATGAGAGCGGAGAAGACGATATGCGCCAAGAGTAAATTTAACGCGTAAAATTTGCTCGTACGTTTACTAGAAATAAATACTATAAGTACCTTGAAATCTCGTTTAACGTTTGATAATAACGACTGCTGGGATTTTCGTTCAAGACGAGGAAAAGGCTGGCGATGAAGTGAAGTTAACGTGCAGAAAAGGATGCATATAGTAATGGTTAGATACCTTTGTAGACTCTTAAAAAGATGAAAAACGCTACGAGCTCGTAATAGATATGCTTTTTACAACGACAATAAATACGACACGATACGATAAAATACGCGAGTGTTTGTACGGTATTCTATACCTATATACCTACGCGTACAACTGGACACGACGACGTGAGATAACATAGAGGGTTGTGAAAGGCTAAAAATCATCTGTAAAACGTGTGCTTCTGGAAATAAACCCCGGGAATGCAGGTATTGTTGGTACGAGATAAGTCTGAGTGCAGTGTTACACTGGTGAAAAAATTTCGCTATCATTTTGTTCTTTGTATGTGTAAGAATTAAGAGCTTTTGTTCAGATATACGAAAACAGAAAGCTTTTCACGTGTACGTGGCGGCAAGTTCATTTGAGAAATATTTTGCAAAACGGGACAGCAGTATTCAGGGCGTATTTTCGGAATTATAGACCTCACCCAGTGTATGGTCGAATGGCGTGGAATCTTATTTGCATAAATTTTGCCAGCGAACAAAAAATCTTCTTTTAGAATTAGACTCGTCTCTGACAATTTTACGCGTCGTAATTTTCTTGAGTGTTTTTTTGTGCGACTGCTTTCGCCTGAGCCGATTCGATTTGTACGTAGATGATGCTTTGTTTAGGAAATTTCACGACCGCGCATTTCTCTCCATGGTTAACTTTTATTTGGCGAGTAAAAAACGTGGATAAGGGGGATCAAATTAAAGAGTTGTTTTGAATTTTAATCGAAGACCCAACCTGAGAATTATACATTCGCGTATTGAAGTCGCGTACTATCAAAAAAGTTTTGCGTTAGTTGGATTATTATTGTTATGTATAAGCTTCATTTTCGCCTGCTTCTTTCTTTTATTCGCGCGACGATGGCGCAGCAAAAAGTAACGAACACATTGTCACGCGTAAAGCTTTCCTACTATGTACCGAATTCCACCCTATAATTATACCGGTAGAATGAGCGATTATCGTAAAATTTACTGCAAGTGGTTCGTTTCATTCTATAGAAACGAGTGAACGAAGTCTTCGTTTTGGTCTGCAAACGATATACGTGATTTTCACTCCGGCAAAATGCAACAAAAGATTTTTACCATCGTATGCCACTGAAAGAGATTCTAATCAACGTAGATATGTAAGTATCGAAAGTTTCAATTTTCACAGCGCCTGCGTCGACTCAACTCGAAAGCTAGACCGTGAAATACGCGTCTCGTTTCCCAAGCGAAGTTTTTTTTTGCCTCTTCGTATAAATCGATTTTATCGAAAAAAATACCTCTTAAAATAAATATTCTTATTTAAATTCTACACAAAAAAGTTCCTATCATTTTTCTTCAAACGGTAAGGTTTGGGTCATAAAAGCATCCCAAGAGAGGGAGAGATGGGATATTTTTTTATTTAGCAAGCCAATAAGTATACTTGTACTTTTAACCTAATCGAAAGTCCTGTACATCGAAAATTTCCCTCAAACTTTGGGACGGGAAAAAATAGCCAGTTTGGGGGAATTGAAACGGAGCGTTTATCGAAAGGATTTCATGTTGAGAAGTTCCCTGTTGTCCTCCGAGGAGATTTTATTTTTTACTATCGTGATACTGAGAGAAAGTGACTTGGGAAAAAAAAATCCTAATTGCAGGGAAACCTGATTTTCAAGGAAAATAAGGGAATGAAGCCTTACTTCTGGCCTGAAAAGAGCTTCTGAAAAATTTGCATTTGTGTACGTACGTAATTTGGCTCTGATCGACCTATGCCATCCCATAAACCTCCAATCTTCTTTCTAATATGATACAGCAATGTTTCCAATGCACGTCTTATGCGTACCCCATAGAACTGGGAAATCGACAAAAGCGTGCAATTTTAGTACGTGACATGTGTTTCATTTTCTCCAACATGCCAGAAAAAAATACACATGTTCATTCACAGGTCATCAATGCAATAATGTTAGAAACAGTTCGTAAGCGGCTGTTGTAGCTTAATTCAATATCTTCGGCAATTAGTATGATACCTATAAATATGTACATTTAAGGCCATTTTGCGGTTCAGGAGCAGGATACATTGTAAAAATACCCCGTGGGGGTTTTGGCTTTTTTCTATTTTGATATGCCTCTTGGCTCCGAAACTAGCCTGATGTTTAAAGGTTAAACGTACTATGTTAATGTTGAATACGAAACGATTTATTCCTATTCGTGCTTTCACGTATTTTACTCGAGAGGTTCCTCGTGTATCATTAGGGTACGTATTTGTGTTTTAAAGGTGATAGAAAGTATTATTGGAATATTAGAATAGGTTTGGGCCCTTAGGATAAGTGGTCTCTGGATTAAAGAAGTCAAATAAATAATTAATTGCTCGTGAAAATTTCGCAATTTTTGATTTGGAACAAATTTTTACCTTCTTTTTTTTGGCAATTTTAATTTTTTTATTTTAAATCGAATTTTGAACTTTTTAAATTCGTTTATTTTAATTAATTTTTAATGTATTTTTCTCGATTTGTTACAGATCCGCGAGTCACAACATGGCCAATGATGTCCAGTCCATTTCCAACTCTTTTCATTTGTTTATTCTACGCATATTTTTCAAGAGTCTTAGGTCCAGCAATAATGGAAAACCGTAAACCATTTAGTTTAAGGAAAACGTTGATATATTATAATGCCTTCCAAACGCTATTCAGCGCGTGGATATTTTACGAGGTGAGTACCTAACTATTCTACTCGTATATCTTGAGTCTAACCAAAACGTATGTACCAAATATTTTATGTGGATAACGATATGGCTCGGTCCCGTGCGTGGCATCCAGTGAATTATCATCAACCTTCTATCTTGGGAAAAATTCGTTACCGATACATCAACTCGTAAGGTTTCGAATCCTTTGAAGTATCACGAACGTGAGGATGAAATTCCTCAGGGAATATTCATCTTGGCGCTTTCGCTACGAAACATGGTTCGAAATTCAAATTTCATATCGTAGACTCTGTATCTATATACGAGGAAAATCAATAAAATGTGGGTGATCGTGTTTAAATGATCTTTGTTGATTCCTCTAGTTATCGTGTTTCCGTCGTTTCAATTTTTCAATCCTCTTTGATTATTATTTAAGTTCAAAATATCGGCTCTGTAATGGGAACTGTGGTTTTACATTTGATCAATGTGGCGATGACAGGAAGCTTTAGGTTCTCTGTTAAACTTAACAATGGCACAAAATTTGTTGGCAGAATGATTTCTTAGATATTTACTTTAATGCCGCGAACAAGTCGCTTGTATTACGATTCATGAGAATAGAAGAATCGACCTCGGTATCTGCGCCTGGAACGGAGATAAATATTAAATTTCGAAAAAAAAATTACGCGAGATTTTTTCCCAGTTTTATTTAATGACCTTGCGAAAGGTTGAAAAAAAATTCCGAAAACTTGCCGACTGGTAAGTCAAGTTCATTGGGAGAAAATGCGTCACGAGGGGGGTAAAATTTTTCGAAGCCGAATCGATTTTACGCCAAAACCAGTCTACGACGACTTGCATGTTTTGTTCAGTTTTCGAGAACAATGAACAATGAATAGTGACGTAGGAAGTATGTATAACAGAGCGAGATACCCGGTGAGAAGAAGTTTTTTCGTATTTCTGGCTACTGCTTAATTTACTACTGCTTAAGCTTATTGCCCACCACACCCACATCTCGAAACGAGACAATTACCGCAGGATCGTAGTATAAGACCAAGAGCGGTGGAAAGGAAAGGCAGACGAGCGTGAAAAACAATAAAAAGGGCCAAGTTCACATCGATTCAAAATTAAATGTCAACCAGCCGAACATACAATGTAAGAAAAATGTGAACTAAGACGTTTTTAGTTGGCTCGAGCTTTAACTTTTAAACGTCAAGTGTGCCATGTGTGCAGGACGTGCTCGTCATATCGAGCTGTGAAATTTTCCCTTTCTTTACTGCGTACCCTTACGTTTTTTCCAAGACTCAATCCGGTGTCTACAAAAGTAATACCGTGCCGATTAACCTCGTATTAACATAGTATTACACTCCCCTTTCTCCCGAGAGGGTAAAATTTTCAAAAGGGCTGGAATTTTCTTCTGAAATTCGGCAAGTATAAGGGTGAAATCAGCAAAAAGTGGAATTTCAACTGATTAACGAACGTGGTAACTACTCATACTCTAGCATATTTTTTTGTTGAACTACTGAGGTTTTTAAATTTTTTTATTTCGCCTTTGCTTCGCGTCGCGTCGTGCACCTATTCGACTCGACTTCACGGAATAAATGTGAGTGCGACGTTATTGTCGTTGAAAATGTTATTACATCGAAAACGATGTTATTTGACATTTTTCTTGGCATTTTATCGCAGTTTGAAATGGTTCGAGGATAAACTCTCCGCCAGTCGCTCCCATCCTAGTTGCACCAAACACCCTTATATACTGTTTATTATTGGTCTTCCTCTTTGAGTTCGTAAGATGATATTTCTTTCAGCGAAGTTGAGGAGCGGCTTTCGTTAGATGTAAACGAAACGATGATGTAGTTGACATTGCCTGGGTGGTCCTTGAGAGTTTTCAAGGATCTACAAGTCAAGAAAGTCGAGAATTTTTTCTAAAATGCTAATCTTGATTTTTTCGCTTTGCATCTTCAAAAAATACTTTTTTGCTAAGCTATAATTTCAGTTATTTCAAAATTTTTCGTAAAATTTTCGCCATTGCTGCGGTCGTTGGTTTACAATTTTTGCATAAATTTTTAGAAAGGGAGAAAGAGACTTCCTCTAAAATAGTGAAAAAAATTCAGAAGTATAAAAAATTCCAGCTAAGTCGAGCCTTGAATTTCAGTTTTTTCAAAAATTTTCATAAAATTTTCGCCCTTACTTTGCTTGTGCCGTATATCATTCCATACTTTCAGAAAGTAGGGGAGAGTCATGAATTCTTATAATTAGGCTAAAGGTACTTACATGTAAGTACTGGCAATTAATTATTCGTGAAGGTAGTGTACAAACGTAATAGTTTTCTACCTCTTTTATTTTCTTCTTTTTGATTTCTCATTATCAAATTCGAAATCATTGAAATGATACCTATGGAGGTCAAAATAAGAATATCCAAACTTTAGTTAACTATACATAGAAACGGTCCACGCGCGCGTATTAGTACGAAATTCGCCAATTAAATTGTTCATCTCGTTTACCGCGGACCGCTCTTCTTTACGTCCGCGTCCCCGCAGTCGGGAAGTGCACTTATTATTAAATTCTATAACGACATTTTGCTCGCAATTTGGACACATGCTTTCGTTACATTTAATATAATCTCCGCTGTGTACGCGATGCCAGCGTAAAAAGTCATCTTCGTTTATCGTCTTTATGAAAAACTTTTTCCACCGTTTCACACGCAGTATCTATATGCAACGGTTTGTTGAACCGACACCATTACGTTCTTTTACATCTATTACATCGTCCCGTATAATCGTTCATTACACGAGTACACTTAGCTATATCATTATATGTATTTACTACGAAAAAGATAGGCAATTGTAAAGAAGCATCGGCTTCGGCTCTCATTCATATCAAAACCCACGAGACTCGATGATCATCCGTAATTTTCACGACCAAGCTGTTCAGTTAAGTACGTACTTACCTACCTACGTACATAGGTAGGTAGGTTCTGTAGAGAGTCTGTTGATTAAACCTGAAATTTTTTTTTCTTTCAAATCATTTATTACTTGTTACCATTTGCGGTAACAATCGACATCATTACGTAAACCACCCCTCTGTCGCGCGACGTCCGCTCTAACCTTGTCCAAATGAAAATTTCACGTTGGTTAAATATCTTTCAAGTTTGTACAATAATAAAATAAAAAGCACAAACAATCAAACCAGCGAATTAATTACAAACACGACCGACAGGCCTGCCGTTGTAATCGTATTTATTATGAAAAATTATTAACCGCGACGACAATATATTTCTAATTTTTTTCTTTTTAATTGGCCGTACTCGCGTTTTAATTTTTTTCACTTCCGAATTAATTTACTGCCGAGTTTAAATTACCCGCGCCCAACATCGCCATAGTTGATTCTCCTATTCCAATAGCAACAACGTATGAAAGATCGCGTTGAAAAAAAAAATTCACAGAGTCGTAAAAAATCCCATATATGCCAATCTAAGAAAAATTCGCCTCTGTGTCGTAAATTTTCACCCTAGTCGTTAAAGCAGTGTGTTCTTAATGGTCGTAACTTTCTGCTGGGGTTTGTGGGTTATAGACTTTGCAACTCAGCTTTTATTTTCGCAGTACTTTTCGTCGACTTGTATATTTTTTTAAATAATTTCTTTCCCAGCGCGTAACACGCGCTCGGTCATATAGAACTTAACGACTTTGAAAGGAAGAATGTAATCCCGTTTAGAACGAAGACGAATTTGTGTATCGGGAATATACTCAGGCTCGACCTTTGTATCGATTTTCGTATACTTAATTGAATTAAATTACTCGTATTTATTACAAGCTTCAACTACATGGTTTTAGAATATTAACCGTTGATAATTTTTTTCCAATACCGAGTAAATGAAATTTCAACCTCGTTGCGATATTTAACGCGCGCTAATACAACTATACGACATGGTACAATAACATTTCCGAAACCACCTATGAGGATGGATCGCCGCGCCGCATTCCCAGGGCTATTTAACGCGTACGATGCACTGTATAGTAGTCACGATACCGACGTCTTCGCGTGTGCTAATTCGTAATCGAACTAAAGTGAAAGTAGTTTGCATCTGGTGACTTGTACCATGCCATGCAAGCGCACACCGCACAAACGGCGCGCTATTCAGGCGAAAAAGCATCGCCAAGATCAAGCCAACGTGTTAGGTGCGATGATTCGTAAAGCTCCATACCTACATATTGATCTTTCGCCAAGAATTTCCTATACGTATCGTACGTACAGACTACAGAGAGAGAATGTGTCGAGTAGTAGGGCGATGCTGTGTGATAGCGACGACCACGATTTACGGAAATGATTTAAATTTCTCTCGCGACCCGACCTTGAACCGATTTGTAAATTTGTACATTAACATACTTTTGTCTACTTTGGCCATTTATGTATACTTCTCTGTACGGGTAGATTTTCTACTGCTTTGGCGAATTTTTATGTATCTGGAAAGCAAATCATTTTCAAATAAAATTTCATAGATTTTTTTTTTTTAAACGAAAGTTTCCGACTGGAAACAACCGATCTAGAAANGTTTTGTTGATTTTTTTTGACGTACGGTTAAGGTTACAGAGCAAGGTAAAAAAATCGTTTTGTTTACGTGTATATTTTTCCGTCTGATTATGCGTAACCAAAGGGGTTTTCCAAATTCCTCGTCTGTTGAAAGTGGCATACGCGGGCGCAAGCGACAGACGTGACCACTGGGTGAATTTGATTTGCATTCGTTTTCACCTTCGCATGTATAATGCATTATTATGTCTTCGAATGGAAAAATTTATTGTTTCCCAAAAATGAACGTGATTCGATAAATACGCAATTTTCGTCAAAATGCTAGAAACATTGTGATGTAGATTTATTACATCGAAGAGGGAACCCGTATCGTTATGGAAGATTATTGCTAGATATACATTTTTATTTTTGCGAAAAGGGTAAAGAAATTTATTGTATTTGAGAGTATAGAATTTTGATACAGTGTTTGTTCGCTCACATGTAAGCCTGGTACAGATTTATGAACGAAACGTCATCGTTGTATTGTTACAAAATATGTAAGTATTATAGCGAAAAACTTTGAACAAGTGTACGAATAATAATAAGCTAAGTATCTTTTTCTCAAGTCTTGCCAACCGCTTTGCTATTTTATGATCGTGATGTGCATAATGTTGAGTATGTGAGGCAAAAAGAGAACAGAAGATTGGGACGAGATAAAGCGGAGAATGGAGGTACGTAAAATAGTCGAAATGTGTTATTAATATGTCTTGAAAAAAAACAACATGAGTACCTATCAAAATACCTACTCGATTTTTTCTACGAATTCAATTTATGCAATACTTCTGGTTTTAACTAAATCACCAAAGAACCACATTGAAAAATTCAAATTCAGAAGGAAATATTTGTTAATAAAGGAAATCGTGGATTAACGTCACTTTTGTAAAAAAAAAAACTGATTTAGATGTGTTTTTCGCTAAAGAACCAATAAAATACCGGTTTCAGGGCGAAATGTTCTCAAAACTTGTCGTGTAATCGGGCATAATATGCATCTTCATGTTTTTCGAATACTTAGTATGAAAAAATTCAAGCATTTTCAAAAAAGGGATTTTTTTTTGTAATTGCATATTTCTCCTAAATAAGTAACTCTGAATATCAATTTTTCTGAGAACAGTCGATAGTACAGAGAACGAAGAATTTGAATTTTGAACTAATAATTTTGAATAAAAAAGTTCAAATTTGGCGGAGGAGAGTTGAAAAATTTTGTAAAAGCAAAGATCTAATTTCTTGAATCTGCATTCATATTTTTAGACACACTAATTAAAAGGCTTTTGATCAGTGCAGTATTCCGAAACACTCCATTGAAGCCTGCACCATATTTCCAACGCAGACGTTGATTAACTTAGATTTTTCCTCTGTATTCGAAATTCTGAATCGATTAGGAGCTTTTTCGAACCACTCTAGCGCCTTCGATTACATTCTTTTTTTTATGTATCGCTTCAACTGTGTATTTTTTGTTTTGGTTATTATTTTTTGAGGAAGTTCGAAGTTTTGTCACTTTTTTTTGGTTCTTACACCTTCCCTGCTGAAAAAAACCCCGACAAATTGAAATTTTTATTTTAATTGTAACATTTTCGTGTTTTTGTTTTTTGCGTCGCTGTCTATCAATTGAAGTAATTCTGGTTTCTATTGTCATTGATTTAATTACTAGTAGTTATTTGGTCTATTTTTGTGTTTATTATTTATTATTCCGACTTCCATAAAAAGTATCTAAATAATGTAAATTTGAACTCAAGTTGATAGATGTACCTT
>JAAOIU010118198.1:0-11518 GCA_018107765.1 Hypogeococcus pungens | reverse complement strand
CTTGGAATTTTCACGAGAATTTCATCTCAGAATTTTGAAGAAGATTCTAACTTTTGAGCGAAAGATCAATTATTTTTTCTGAAATTTCTTCTCAAAATTCTAAACAGAAATTTATTCAGAAATTGTGAGCTTTGATGCGTAATTTTTTAAATTGAGTTTTTGAACCTAAGCTCTCCTCTAGAATTTTTATCATGAATTTGGAAAAGTGATCAGTGACCACTGTTCAAATGGACGTAAATCTCCCCCCTTTTCCAAAACAGGTGTGTTTTCAATCATTTTAATCCCTCGGATAAAAAATAAAATTTTTTCGTGTGAATTTGCGAATAAAAATTGAAAAAACTTACAAAAATAATCATATCCCTTGTAATTAAATTACGTTTACAAAAATTTTCAGTTGTTAAACAGACCTATTTGATGTGACATCAGCCGTCCTCGATGTCCGTTTTTTAAAATTTTTTTTTTAAACTTGAAATATGAGCAAAAAATTGGTTTTTTTTTGCTAAACGACCCGACGTACGAATATTTAGCGATGAGAAAAGGGAGCGAAGAGGCGAAGAGAAGTGGAGAAGAAAAACCATGTCGAGCACCTGGTGATACTTTGGTAACGAGACATTACCTCAGTATGTCTATGTACAATATTTCTGTCGCATAAACGTAACAATGATGATACGAGTACTTAGCACGGTGAATAGGGCAAAGGCGGAACGGGATACAATACGCATATCTGGGCACGACGGTGTTGGTCGTGTGTGGTTCGTGTGTTTGTATATGATTTACGTATACATAACGTACATACACATACGTATCTCGACATCGTCGTCTTGGTTGCCGCGCCGGTTGCACTAACGAAACTAAATATACCGTGGATTGCGACGAAAGAACGTAACGTGCGAGTGGATCAAAGAGGGTAATAATATTTATTTCAAACGTAAACGTGTTCCAAGTAGAACGACGCACGACGACGCGCTGCATATTTTCTTCGATACCCTACTGACCATTTATGTTTTTTTTTTGTTTTTTTTTTCGCAGAGACGAGCTTCGAACGGAGATCACTGCGGGCTGGTGAACGGTAACGCGTGCAAGTTGGAGAAATCACTAATGATGAATTCTCGCTCCAAGGATAAGGATTTGGAGCATTCGTCTCGTTCGTCTTCCGTTGTGTCGGCATCTTCGTACAAATACGATAAAGAGAACCGTAAAGGGCAACTGGACAATCAAGACGACTGCAGCGGCTGCAGCGATAAGACCGAAAGCGAGGAGAATGCAGGAATTAGTAATAAGATCAAACGTAAGGGTAGCAATAAGAGGAGCGCTAAAACGCAAGACGAGTCCGGTAAAGATGACGATAAAAATGGGTCATCGGCGGAGCTTCCATCTAGTCATTCTTCGTCAGCGACGTCGTCGACCGAACGTCAGAAAAAAGGTAAAATAAGGCGAGCAATGATGCGAGGATTGATTGCGACTTGGCAAATTGTGAATTTTTCGCTATTTTTGTATAGTTCCCAAAAATAAATGGAAACGACTGGAGATAGATACGCATTTTTCCAGAGACAGGCTCAAATTTAATTCCAGGTCGAAAATACCCACTTACGAATATCTCCAAGGTTAGTACTCGATATTCTCCAACTGATATTAGTAAACTTGGATTATTTCATTGGTTAACCGGCTTATTTTCGTGCAGGAAACGGACCCAATAGAAATAGAAAGACTGACGACAACGTTTTACAACCACATAACGATAATACCGGCTCCAAAGGCGCCAAGGGTGGTACCCGGTATAGTCGATCGGCGATCAAAAACGCTTTCAATTCTCGTACGAGTAGATTTAGCATAAGCAATAATAAAAAAGTCATCAAAGACGACGCCTCTTCTTCCATTAAACGCGAAGACTACCAAGATTATCCCGCAGATTATCTAACGTGTCCGGTAAGTCGAAGTGGGTCGACTCCCATTATATACTTTTGACCGCGCCATCGAGCCTACAAAATTATTGAAAAAAATATCTACCTGAATAGCTTTGGGGACCCCTTCATTAATTAGTTCTAATTTTCGATTTTTTTTTTCAAGTGTGATTTTGCAATGTTTAATCATAAAAGTGGTAATTTTGACAACGAACCCATAAATTGTGAAAAAAAAGTCGTTAAAAATTTAGTTTATTTTTTAATACGACCGACTTGGTACCGTTTTGTGGAGAAAATGGCTTCCAAAAATTATTCAAAGCAGTTTTAATAGGGCTTAGAGTTTTTCTGGCTCAATTGTCTCTATTTGAAGAGTATTCGCCAATTTTTTTGAGGCCATACAATATTTTTGGAGAAAAAAATTGAGATATTGAAAAATTGTATTAATACTTAATAAAGTTCCAGGTATACATTTTTTATAAGGAACGTGGATCTTTAGATTCATTTCTTTCTAAATTTTCGAACTTTATTTTAGTTTTTCATGTCTGTGTGTACTAATAGAAATTTTTCATATTTTATCATTTTTGGAAAATTTTGATTTTAGTTTCTGAGTTTCAAATTGCTTTTATTTATTTTTTTTCCTCAATAAGTAATAAGTAATTATTTGCGACGCTTAGAAATGCGAATTCGCATTAAGTTTTGTAGTATTGAGTGAAATACTTCCGAAGAGGCCGAGCCTTGGGCATCATCTCCGGTTAAAAATATTCGGCTGCCGATTGCGAATTGCTAAAACAGCAGTAATTAAGTAGTTTACGTTCTTAATTTTTTCTCCATTTTTTATTATTTGTAATTTTGGTTTTGATGGATAGATAAAATTGTAGTATCGTTTTTTCTTATGGAGGTTGGTATGTATAAAACGTATTCTATTACTTGAGTTGAAAGAAAAACAAATCGAAAGAGAAGGAGACGTATAAGTATTATTATTAAGTACGTATGTTATACAGACGATATTCCGGGTAGTATTGTAATTTTATACGGATAGACGTCGTCTACGGCGTAGGTAATGGAGAATATAGGCCACGGTTACCCGACAACAATATCGCATTGGCGGTAATTTTTCAACGTTTTTCAGGCTCGAGAGTAAATTTTTGTTGAGATGAACCCCGCTCGATGAGCTATCGTTTAGGGGGGCTGGCAGAGTGGGGGAAGGAAGGGGTTCTGTTATCGGTTAGATCGACCGGGAAAATGTAGGATTAGCGGATGATAAGACGAGTAGTGTTTTTAAAAAAGTATTCGTGTAATGAAAAATCGTTTCGTTATCTGTGCTCGATGTATCTTTTGCATATTTGTTCACTTGGTCGAATTGGACGTTGAAATGGTGTTTTGTTTTTGCTGATTTGTACAGATTAATCCTGCATTGATGAGTGGTCCAGGAATTATGTCGGGAGATCTGATATTACCATTTATGGGGCCTTACTATTATACTCCAGCTAATACATACGGCAGTTTGCACGAAGCTACAGTTATCGAATATGTGAAAAAACAAATGTAAATTTTTGATACTTTATTTCCTAGTGATGAAAATTTCTTTATTTACCTAATAATGTTTTTGTTGGATTTTGCTTTTTCGCAGAGAATATTACTTCAGCGAAGAGAATCTAGTGAAAGATTTATTTTTGCGACGTAAAATGAATGCCGAAGGTTTCATACCTGTCACGCTGATAGCCTCGTTTCACCGGGTTCGATCACTGACCAGCGATTTGAATCTTGTGTTATGTGCTATCAAACAGTCCGAGCATTTAGAATTAGTCGACGGATTCAAAGTACGTTGCCGTCGTCGTCGTCGTCTAACTCGTTGCTTCGAAAGGTTATCTCTGTTAACCACTCTTGTGTTTCGAACAGGTACGCACCAAACACGACCCGACAAAATGGCCGGTTCCCGACGCCGTACCAACTCCAGCGGCTATCGCTACCGCTACCCCGTTTACCGTTCATCCGCTGGGAACACCAGTGGTCACTACGACCATCGCTCCGGCGACGGCGCCTTTGCAAGCGATACCTCCGCCGCCGATGCCGAGGAGTTTTCGCATGTATTCACAACCTACGGCGACCATTGGTCAGGCCGCATTCTACGGCGATATGGAAGGAGTGGACGAACAACACGTTGCAGACAGCGTGCCGGCTGACGAACACGAAAGGGTCGCGTTTTCCGAAAACCTCAACCCGAATGTGCCGGAATTCATACCGATTATCAACGGCCTAGAAGAGAGTAAAAAGTTGTCGACGGAGAACGAAGGCGATATTGACGAGTGCGTCGAGGCAATCGAAGATAAATTGAAGTTCGACGAAGGTGCAAAAACGACCATCGCTCAGAGTGAGACCGATGAAAAAAGTGTCGAATTTTGTGATCAAGGTGAATAGTGGCGCTGAGGTTACCAAGTGGTATTTTTTTAAAAATAATTTGTAAACGTTGGTTGGCGCGCTTTTCAGGTGTCGAAATGAATAATCACGATAGCGAAACAGTTACTGAAGAAGAGCTAAAGACTGAAGACGAGTCGAAAAACGATTCGGGCAATTTTAGCGATAACGTTCGTAGTAATTCGGCCAACGGTAACGAAACCGGTGATAAAAAAGCCAACGACGATGAATGTTGGCAAGAGGTACACATTTTGTCATTTCATTGTTCGTATTTTTATAAATGGTCACTCGTTAAGACGAAATTCGGAAACTCGTTTCAGGTAAAAAGACGATCGAAATTGACGCGCGAAAGACGAGGCAGCAGTTACGATTCGACTTGTATTACGTTATCGACCGAAGGAAACATTACAACGAAACCGTCGTCGTCGGTACCGCAGAAAGAAGAATTATACTTTCAGTTTGACGAAGACATGGACGTGCCCTCCGGAAGGCATAATACTTTTACGGAATGGTTAGACAACTTGGATTTCGTATATCATTTGCAATCGCTGTGATATTCTGGCCGAATGCTTCTTAATTTTGCCAATGTGTATGTGCTATGTGAGCAGGTCTGAAGGCGAAGATTCAGACTACGACGAATTGAGCGATAATGAAATCAACAAGTTGTTAATTGTGACGCAGGCGTCGCATTCAAATCGTTCTAAGCACGACGGATACGACCGTACGGGAGACTATCAGACGCGCGTTAAAATTAGTCAAGATTTGGAACAAGCTATCGATTTAGGGTTGCAAATCTATGAAGAGAACTTATGGTCCCAAGAACAACAGTGGGTAAGTCTTGATCGTGAAGCGCCAGGTTAGTTCTGAGGTATTGTTCACGCGTAATCGATGAATTGTAACGTAATAGGTATCGTCGCCGAGTAATTATCGTACTGTAAACGTTATAAGTCAAGAAGATTTCGAAAAAATAACGCCTCCCATGCCTAGAGCAAGTAATCCCGACGTTCCGCCTCCACCTCCCGGCGTATCATCAGGCTACGACGAAGTATTCGAAATGGAAGAAGATACCAAATCTCCAAAAGAAGAGACAGCTGCTCAAAAACATGTGTGTACATTTAAATTACGTTTATCGATCCGGAAATGATTACGAATTTATTACTTATTTGATCNTTGTTTTGTTGCAGAACGACGATTCGGTTGTACAGTCGCGCACATTTAGCAGACAAAAACGAGACCGGCGACGTAACGCTGCTCGTTTCTACGGAGTTACCAATGAACGACTATCACAAGAACGTGAAAACAGTTACAGAATTTACTTGAGTCACAATCAGCCAACGGAACACCATGTCGGTTGGATTATGGACTACAGAGAGCATAGACCTAGGACATACTCTACCGGGTAAGTTCTGTTCACGTCAATGCCGTTGATAAATCGCCTACGACGGAATAGAAATTAATAAACGTTGTGCTTGAAATATACTTTTATACAGAAGCAATGCAGGCACTAGTCCTACTGAAGGATCTGTTACGTATGGAAGTACACCTCAGTCATTACCAAATTTCCAACATCCGTCCCACGCTTTATTAAAGGAGAATAACTTCACGCAAACTGCTTACCATAAATGGCATTCGAAATGCTTGAAAGGTTCGTAAAAATTACAACGAAAGTACGGCTGATGTTTTGGAATTAAATTATTGTTGTTTCGATGGTTACAGAACGAGCTAGATTAGGAATTGGTCAAACGCAAGAAATGAATACGCTATTCCGTTTCTGGTCGTTCTTTTTGAGGGACAATTTCAATCGGAAAATGTACGATGAATTTCGAGCTCTGGCTGTCGAAGATGCGAAACATGGTTATCGGTACGAATCGCCAAATAAAGACTTTGTTTCATTTTCGTATTACGATTTGTAATCGACGGATTCGTATTGTGTTTTAGATATGGATTCGAATGTCTGTGTCGATACTACAGTTACGGTCTTGAAAAGAAATTTAGGCCAGATTTGTATCTTGATTTCCAGATCGAAACTATGAGGGATTACGAAAGCGGTCGGTATCGAAGATATTGAAAATTTATTCTTGTAATATAAAATACGTTTGTTTTATTCATGTTTTCGTCTGTATTTTCAGGTCAATTGTATGCATTGGAAAAATTCTGGGCATTTTTGAAGTATTACAAACATAGTCATACTTTGCAAGTCGATCCAAAATTGAAAAATTATCTTTCAAAATTCAAAACTATCGATGATTTTCGTGCATTAGAAGTGAGTAATGAATAACTTTGTTATCCTGTATTAATTAACGTTTTCGAAAGTAAACGTTTCCGAACCTCAAATCCGTACGTATTTATGACCTTCCACGGAAATACTATTCGAATTCTTCGAAGCCTCGACTCGGCGTGCCGGCGATTTCCTTGTTTTGCGATTTGCTGAACAGTGAACTGCTGATATTGAGTTGTTTTTTTTTCTATAGTCCGGCAAGTATAAGTTGAGATTTTTTGAGAGGGGAAATTAGGAGAAATTACACGTAGTCTAATGGGATTTTATCCCCTTGAAAAGTCTCAACTCTCAAGAAACGTTTGTTGAACTATATCTGTGGAATGTCGCACATGTGCGCCGAAAAATGCATTGCGCATGCGCCATAAATGTTTCCTTTTTTCACCACCAGAAGCGTGTCGCTGTAGATGCTTTTGTTGATGCAAGGTCACTAATATATTATCGGTTTCGGCTGTTTACGATTGATGCTCCACGTTATATGTTCGGTTTTGATTCAAGTTTTATTATACTTGGCCGTTTTCTTACGTTTTATCGCGAATTGTGATGAACCTTTTGCTGAATTTGTGTTACGTCTTTGCAAATTGAATTAGACACAACCTAATACGCGGTCAATTTCACTTGTTCGTGTTGTTATAATCATACCGAAGCCGTGATCAAATACTAATGAGCAACACTCCATTATCAAAGTAAAATCTAGCTTCGTATAATTTTAACAAATCTACGCCATGAATAACGCTACCGTTTCCGAACTCGGTCGCAAAATAATGATCGATTCGTCGCTCAGTAGCAAAGCATGTACCAAGCAGAAGCCACAGAAGAGATTAGCAAACGACAACAAACAATGTACGGCCGGAATAAAAAAACCTTCTAAAATAGCATTCGACGGACGTATCAAAAGAACCAGTATCGATAGGGATAATTTGATACTGCAGAAGAAGAGTATCGTTTTTAACGTATATTCCTTTTTCAAAAAGCTCGCCACGAATCCGAGAAAATTGAATTTCAATCAAGCTCAGCTTCTAACCGCCGAAGCTTGCGGCATATCATTAACGTCGGTGAAGCGTGTCACTAGCTCGTATTGTGTCGTCGATAAATTAGTCGAAAATGAATATGATACGGGAAAAAGCCAAGAGGAGCAGCCGGCTCCCGTTTATTATAAACAGTTCGTCGAAACTGTGGTGGTGGATGGAACCGAGAAGAGTCAAGTAGTCGGTGGTATCTTGACTCGTGACGGCTACGATAGCGATACAGTGTCATCGGGCGATGAAATTCGGGTAGAAAATAACGAAAGAAAAACGGTCATTGAAAGCAGCTGCTGTATTGAAGATGTCCCTTGCGTGAATTAATAAACGTATTTGTCGTGAATGAACGTGTGTTCGTGTTTTGTGTGAATAATTGAAGGTGAGTTGGAAGCGATTCAGGGAAGAAGGGTTTTTGTTTTGGCATCAATACCGGAAACGTATCAGTCGATGTTGTGATTGAAATACGAGACAAATCGATGCTATAGAATCATGATCGGTCTTTTGATTAGCTAATCTCATGGCTTGAGTTGTGTTTGAATAGACCAATCGACAAACTGAAAACATTATATTATTGTCTTGTTGCGGTTTCGCAAAGGTTGTATGGATTGATTTTTTTCGCAGCCTATCGAAGATCAAATGCGACATAATATAGGAAGACAGAAAAGATCCCAACGTAATCGCAGTGTATCTGAAAGCTCGAGCTGGGAGCGTAATCCGAGAAGAAGGCAGTTCTCCGTCGGTTCGGTGCCTACGTCGATGCCGAATGATAACAGAAAACGAGCTGATTCGATGAGTAACGACTTGAATTCTTCTTTACCGAACGGAACCAAAAGTAAGAATGCTGCATTGGTGATTTTCATAGAATTGATTTATTTAGCCCTGCATCTGTAATTTATGTGATGTTTTTTCGACCATAATCATTGGTTTGGTTTTCTGTTTCTAGATAAGCCTTCGATTAAGAATGCAACGAGTAAGAATCTGCGCGTTAATTTCGATCTCGAAGGATCAAAGTTAGGAACTTGACGATAACAAAACACTGAACGTGTGACTACGCAACGAAAAGCTCGAATTCGCTATGTTTATCAGTTTTATTTCGAAATATTTTACCCGTGACTCAATTTTTAAGGAATAAGTCGACTAATATCGCGAGAATAATGNGATATGGCGCGACGAAGTCTTCAAAAAATTATTTTATAAGAATATTTTTTTTCGTTTTTCGAATTAACAAAATGGAAGTGACTTTGATGATTTTTTTGTTTTCGTTTAAGATGGATGTTTATTTTTTCCCTTTTATTATCTAAGACTATTGTCAATCGTACTGGCGAAAACGACCGAAAATTTTTTTGTTTTTTATGGCAACGAAGGCGGTCTATGAAACATCGTAAACACATTCGTAGTATTGTGTGATTTTTTTTATCTTTTATTTACCATTATTACTCGCATAAAATTTAAGCTCGGCCATGCTAAATTTTTTCACCAATCGTATGCTGTTTTGAGATTCATTTATTATCAACGAGTGAACTTATTATTAAAAATTTTTCGTTTCGATATCATGTAAAATATTGCATATATTTGGACTGTAGGAATTTTATTTTTTAATAGAGCCCTCGAATATGTTTCTCGATGAACTAGAAAGGTTAATTAAGTTAGTAATTTTTCGAACGCTTTTTTCAAATTAGCGGCAAAGAAAATTTTGAATTGTAAATTTTTTAGACGTAAACAGGGTAAATAGAGGTTTCTACGAAGTAACCAGGTACCCTGCGTATACATAGGTTTTTATGTAGTAGGAATTCATAATACTTTTTTCCTCACCTGTTCTAATCGAATTGTGTTTGTTGAAGACTCTTTAACATCGTTTGTCTAGTCGTGATAGAATTTGTTGAATTCTTCTTTCTCCCCAGTTAAACGGAGAAATTTTGTATAAAATCAGTGATTTGTCTATTTGTACATAAATTATAAACTCTTTTCTTCTTTCCGGGGTTATGGGATTTCTTTTTTTCTATTTCTTATTTTGTGTTTTCTTCTTTACTTTTTTCCCTCTTTTTCTCTCTCTCTCTCGTTTTAGCGATTAATCAAGGTCTTCTAAATAGTTGATTATTTACACATTTGTCTGTTGCGAATGGGGATCTATGAACGAATCCCTCGAGTAGGGCGATTATGGCAAATTTCCATTATTTTATTTACAAATGTTCGCATTGTTTAAGAAAAGAGATTATATAAGGTGCCATTTCGACGTTGGTAGAATCAAGAAGGGATTTTTTTGTTCAATTTTTACGCGTTATGATTTTGTTCAATCTTATTATTTAGTTATTTTTCCTCCTTTGTCGATACCTATTTTTAAATTTAACTTTATACGTCTATTTTATATTGTTAACAGGTTGTTGTTTTACCTTAGTTTTAATAATTTATCGATTAATTTACGCGTCACCTGCTTTTTTCGCTATTCGGTGTGTAGTGCTACTTTAATTTCGAATGGGAAAATTTATCTGATAGATGCCCCCCCCCCCTCTGGCTTAATTTAATTTAACAATTGCAAAAGCTTAGCGTCTTATTTATTTATTCTATTTTTATAAGCTAGGGAAAAAGTGTCGTAACTATACTTACTTCGCTGAAATAACGAGCTAAACCAGTTTCACTTTTTCTCAGTCTGATTTGGGTTTGATGTATTTTTCACGTGTGGAAATCGAAACGTTTGCAAATTTTTGATTCAAGCGGCGGATAATTTTTTTGTAGTGATTTTCCTTGGTATTTTTCTCTCTCGATGACATAATATTATAATTCGGAATGTAAATTTAATGAGGTCTTTTCTTACTATGCAGGTGCCTTAATTGAAGTTCATTTTACATTTTATCATTAAATTTTAGTACCTTATTTATCTTACATATATTTTCCTATTTCTATGTGTATAATTTTATACAGTTATTGATATTGTTGTATGATTAGTTTAAATTGTTTTCAAAAATGTTAAAAAAAAAAATGTATAAACCTGATATATTGTATTATTTATTTGCGAAAGAGTCGATTTGGTTCCAACGTAATAATAGAATATGATGAAAGCGTTTGAAAATTTTCAATTTGGAAGTCAGCATATACAAGAAATAAACTTGGGTCAATAAAAGTAAATGCAGATTTGTGTTCAGCGACCTCTATTTGCAAAGATTTTTCAAAATGTGGCAAAATTAACTCAGAAATACTCGATTCAAATAATGTGAAAAACTGAAGAGTGTGAAATTCGAATATACTTCCCATTCGTCGTTCTGAGACCAAAAGTTTTTTTTTTCGAAAAAAATCTACTTGACCTCGCTGATTCCAAATTTCGCGTCCCACGACGACTTTGAAAACTTTGAAATTTTCAAAAAAATCAAGGCCAGCATTGCCAATGACCAATTTGAGGTTGCTGATCACGAGTATGGTTTTGGTTCTCACTTTAATATCCTCCTCGCCCGTAAAATGCGAATTTTTTAGCAGAAAATCGCTTGTTTGAGGGCGAAGGAAAGGCGCGTATAGAAAAATGACGCTATATTCATGAATAGCAACTTAGACTTGGAGTACATCAAAATTTTCAAAAAAATCGATATTTTTGAGGTTCCCATCTACAGAGCGTAGGGCCACCCTGCAGCACTTAGGGGTACGCAATAAATATAAAAATATTTATTTTTCAAAATAAAACAACCTTAACAGTACGTATACTCGTATCAAGCTACCGCTACTCTACTCATACAGTTAAACGATGATTTAAAAAAGAAAAAGAAGAGTACACAATAATAAATTTTTTTAAAAAATATGGCACACTGCAATAGCATCGAAGAAATTCCACACGTACCTAATTAATAGTGATTTAAAGACGACAGAATAAAATACGTGTACATTTAAAAAAATAAAAATATTAATTAATTAATACTGTT
>JAAOIU010117518.1:6672-26003 GCA_018107765.1 Hypogeococcus pungens | reverse complement strand
AAAAAAAAAAAAAAAAAAAAAAAAAAAAAAAAAAAAAAAAAAAAAAAAAAAAAAAAAAAAAAAAAGGTATTTTGTATTTTGGATGTACCTATTCTATTTTATGTAATTTTAATCTCTGTATTTATTTATTTTTTTGTCATTTCAGGAAGAGCTGCATATTATTCGCGTTATACATTTCAACGAACCTGCAGTAATGTTACATAACTTTAAGCGTGGGAAAGATAAGCAGAAAGATGTGATAGAAATTCATATTCTGGAAATGTTTGTTGGTATTCATTTCCAGTTGAATCTATCCATGTTCTGTCTTCTGCACCTACTACCTTCGTGGTTCATGCATACTACCTAACGAACCCGATGCTATTTTGATTTTGTTTTGTGCCATTCGCTATTCATCTCTTCATTTTTTAGTAGATTTATACCTCTTTTCTATCTGGCTTCGTCAGTCGTTTGAAATGTTGGTACCGAGCATGGCGCACGTGTGCTATCACGGTCAGCTACTTGTCTTGATTTATCATCGTTTTCGGCTTGGTTGGTGCGTTAGAACATAGGAGAGCGGTTACGTCTTGAAGAACCACCCGTGGATTAGTCTTCGAGAATAACATAGTCTCACTTCGTCCATGTGTTTAATCAATTGGAAATTTTTTAAACTTCCAATGTGTAGGATTTTCTGTACCCGTGTTAAATCACATTCGAGTTATTTTTCAGTCTCTCGGCGGCGTGATTCGCTGATATACGTAAGTGGTAGCTGTTGGCGTGTTGAGATATCTGTATGGTGATTCTTGAATAAATTTTCTTGCCCGCTACTCGAACCATCCTCTGGTTACACCTTTTTCGCTCGAGTTAGGACTCGCTGGTTACCAGAAATACGCATGCGATGTATAAAGCTAAGATTTAAAAAAAAAAATAGATCAGTTCTGAACGTAGAGTTATACGTGCGAATATTGCAGCGGATATCTCTTATGTAGAATTTCCTTCGTACTCGTAGACCTCTCTCATTTTAATCGAATGATATTTCAATGAAATACAAATATACTTGTAATTAAGTACTTCTTAATTTTATTAAAACATTTCCTTCCACTATTTTAGGTTTTTTTTTCCAAAGCATCCGTCAGCTTGACATTGTTTACATTTGCGCGCCAAATCTAAACATTCAAACAAGTTTTATGTACCTACAAACATACAAATATAGTTATAATTCGAACTCCTTAATTATACTTTGCACCTACGCATGTATGCATTAGTTACCGACTTGGCGTTATCGTTATAATAATTAACTATTTTATTGGCAATATCCTGCTATCTTGAAGTGATACTTACAAACCTACCGTAGCTACACTAATATTTTTTGCTTGTTTTTTTTTGTGCTGAGAAGTAAGAACATATAGACAACTATTTTTTACATACTTGGTTTATTTTACGTAGTGGAGGTGATGGCGGTATACGTAGTATTATAAATAGGTAAACGTTATCAACACAAATTAATTAAAAAGTTATGAGCTAGGCTGTTCTACGTTGACTGAGTAAATAAAAATAAAAAGGTACATATAAAATCAGTTTAGATGAAGGACGTATTCAACCATTGTTAACCGTTTTCTTCCATCAAATGAGTAGTCAACAAATAATAAAATTCGAATCGCTACTTTTTTCTAGTTTTGTAGCTCCTAGCTACCTATTAGCAAAATGAAAAAATAATTATTGACTAATAAAGATGATCGAGAGATGAAACAGCGAATAGATTTACAATTTCGTTTCGTGGAATCGTAAGTAGGTAGGTACATCTTGTAAATCTGCGGTGCCTGGGGTGCCTGAATAATGATAACACGTGGTTTTGGAGCTACTGCTTAGCGAATTCCATTGCCTTAGTCTTCGTCGCGGTCATGTTCAGAAAACTAGAATAAAATAAATTTCTGCCCAAGTTTTACCATCTTCTTGTACACTAGTGACTTAATTACAGTAATTGAAGGAGAATAAAAATCTTTTTCAAAAACAAAAATAAGTAAAAAAAATCGAGGAAAAATTTGAAAATTAAAATTTTTTTATTTGAGCCAAAAAAGACTGTACATTTCTCTAAAAAATTTTAATCAAGGAAGTTTTTATTAGGCTCTTGAAAAAAATGAGAAGTATAAATCTAAAATTCAAGTTTGGAAAAATGGGAAAAGATTTGAAATTCCAAATTTTTTTCGTTCGAGTCAAAAAAGACTGGAGATGCCCCAAAAAAATTCTGATCAAGAAAATTTTTATTAAGGCATTGAAAAGAAAATGAGAGGAATAAAAATCTAAAGTTCAAGTTTGATCGTTGAGCAAAAATAAAGTTAGAAGAAATCAAAGAGTATTTCCATTGTTTTTTAGTTGAAGACCAAAAACAGTGAAAACTCCGAAAAATTTTACTGAACACTAAGTTTATCAAGAAAAAAAAATTAAGAAATATGGAAAATCCGAAATTTTATTTATACTTTCCGACTTTGCGGCCGGGGATGGCATTTTACATGTAGATCATTTTAATTCTACGTTTACGCGTATGATTGACGTAAAATATGTAAAATACGTAGAATATGTAGAAGAGATGTAGAATATGTATAAAATATTGAAAAATTGTGCTTTGGAGCCAAAAAAAGAGGTTGTTAAAATTTCGAAAATTTTAAAAATTGGTAAAATTCTGATAATTGGCCAAAAATGGAGAAATGGAACAAAATGAAAACAAGATGGTTTGATTTATAGTATATTGACGAAAATTATTGAGTATTGAGTAATAGTAGGTAATTACCCTCGTCTGATGTTTTCACATTACAGTTCTCAATTCTGTTTTTTAAATTTTAATCTTCAAAGATGGATCAACGGTTCTTATCAATCAGCTGTTTCCTCCCTAATATCATTAAGATACCGGTACCATACGAAATAAGGGCATATTCAGGTACCTCGTATATTAATTTATTTCATCTAAAACGTGTTTCTAAAACACATAATTTCGGTACAGTTACAGTACTTTTACTTTAGTATTTTGTTATTTCACATTTATCATTTCCGTCGTAAAAAACAGCCGAAAAAATTCCCGTATTTAAAAAAAAAAATACAGCCATCAGACAAATAGTACACCTAGACCTAATTCGTATAATTCACGATAGATTCGAAAAGCGACTCATTAGTTTCCGAGCGGAAACCCATCTTCAAACATCTACCAGCTTCACTATCTAATTCTCTACTATAGGTACGTTGAGGATACCTTTTCTTCATCCTTGCTCGATAAAATTACATCTTTTGCTTTTCTAACCGAAGGTTTTTTACCAAAAGAAAAGAAAATAACAAATCCATAAGAGTGGGAGTTCCGTGTTTCACCTTTTTTTTTTCATTCACTTGGCGCGCGTCTAGGCCTATACGATCGTATGCAATCTTTTTACTCATAAGTTTTTAATATCGTGTTTCGTAACAGCTGGTACACGTAAAATCTACCGTACTGAACCCAAGTCAAAGGTGCTCAAATTTCCAAACATCAAATTGTTATACAAGGTCAGGTAATATTGGCGTATGTTCGAGTATTTTTGTTAATTTTAGAGGTTCCTTCAAAGTGTCAAAGGCTCGAAGATAATAACGAAATTTAGCACGTGAACACGTAAGGATAGGGAACGGGTGTTAAGCCGCCTTACGTATGTCATCGTAATTGGCGTTTGATGTTATAGTGTATTTTTTTTTTTTAGATATCTTAGGTATATCGCACTTGTGTAGGTGTTGAGGTCACGTTTTCAGTTTTAACGTTGAGTAAAATCTGCTAGCAGAAGATGGGAATCATATTTGAAATTTTCTATACTTACTCGTATTTACATATATTCGAGATATGTAGCTCGCCTGTCGAATTATTAGAACAGAAATCAGGTAAACAAGTGGCTCGATTTATAGGAGAATTGTATAAATCCGAAGAATTTAGAAGTTAACGATTTCAAATGATTGAGAAGAGCTTCTGTAATGGAATGCCATTGGCGTGTGCGATAATTGTGTTTACAGCTAGGTACATAATACGTTCATTATATCGATAGCGAGTACAATGTACCTATTTATCAGTTCTTTTTTTATTTTTATTTTTTTTTTAATTCTAAATAAACAGTTGTGACAAAAACGAAACATTCTTTAGTGGTGCATCAACTATTACTATCCAAGTACATAAGTAGACGTAATGGGCGACACGACGCAACAGAACGCTGTTATGAAATCATCATAATACATCTTTTGTTAACGCTTTTTTTATGGAATTTTTCAATATGTGAGTCATTTGACCACTCTAGTTTTAACTTGATTGGCGAGTTCTAACTTGCATCGACCGAAACCGCTAAAAGAATCGCGTTATTTTAACTCAGGTAAAGAATATGGATCCCTATTACATTTATGTACATCTATGTACGTAACGCATCAAACTACCTAGCGTTGCATACTTACCTAATTCAATTTTTTTTTTTTCAAAGACTAACTTTTTAGTTGAAATAAAAATTGAAAAAAAAATCGTATGTATAGGTACGAAACGAGAAATCTTTGATTTATTTTACAGATACTGCATCCTGTTTTTGAACTTCAATATGGTATCTTTTGCGCGACAATGCCAACTATTTTTCAAGACGCTATAGAAATAAAATCAGGTTACCGAACACGATGCAAAAAACCCAGATAAGATTAGAACCAAGAATACATAACATGATGTAGCCTATAGATGTAATGTAGTTGAAATGCTGTGGCTGTAGCCGACTAGCCGTACCATGGCCAGGTGTAACATAAGGTAAAATATCAACAAGACAATGGCACTGGCACCCACCAGCCAGCAAAGCAATCCCTTGGGCGTCAGCATGGTGCGCGCACGAGATTTAAAGAGTAAGACAGGTAGTCGGTAGTCCGATATAAACCTGATTTTTTTCTTTATCCTTCACCTTGCGCCTTACGAGCTCCAATATTGTGAACATCCATATCTAATGTACCTACACATACTATCATCTCTTTTTCTACACCAACAGTTCCATGGTAAAAGAATAAAACTTCAACTTGTACACTCGTCGTATGTAGTTTTAGCCTTGCCAGGAAAATGAAGATTACCGAAATGTACATATACCGTAGTGCGTATTTTTTATTAAAATATGTTCGTGTGGTGGGTGTGGCGATGATTTGAATGGTGTACTTGATGTGGTTGTTTGAATATACGTACTTAAAATATAATACAGATACCTTTCCTATCAATGTTTGTTTTAATCAATGAACTTTGCCAATGTTATGGAAGACATCAGCAGTTAACAGAATGTCAGGCTCTATAGCCGATGAAAATGAATTTGTAATAATTTTTTTCAGCATAGTTATTGAAAGCAGAACACGACAACTCTAAAACAGTGTAAAAATATTTTTAAAAATCCTGTCAATTTTGCTTAGTCAATTAGGTATTTCATCATTAGGTACTCA
Organism: Hypogeococcus pungens; assembly: GCA_018107765.1. Taxonomy (NCBI): domain Eukaryota; kingdom Metazoa; phylum Arthropoda; class Insecta; order Hemiptera; family Pseudococcidae; genus Hypogeococcus; species Hypogeococcus pungens. The sequence goes on along the minus strand of JAAOIU010117518.1, from coordinate 20,576 downwards.
TGTTACGTTCACTTCGTAGGGTAGGTACCTACAATAACTTAAGGATGTGGTATCAGAAAAAATTGACCTACAATAAATTACCCATAAGATCAAGTCGCAGAGCTAGAATGTGGTCTACGACCAAAGTCACTTTCGTTTTTCTAATGTAGGGGCATATCAGATGACAAAATAAAACACCAATTTTACTCTCATTGCATTCCTCGGCTTGTTGGCTCATGTACACCGTAAACACGCGGCTGTGCCACATATTACGTAATACGTAAGACTCATGCCAGAGATAGAGTTCTCTCGTTTACGACGCCGACAACAGACGTACCCTATGTTCAGTTAATGCAAAATAACATTACCGTTGAAGCAGTCACTCATGACTCACGAGGCGAAGATCTTTTCGACCATCATAAATACTGATGTTTTTCAGTATAGATGTGTAATATTTTGCATACCTCTACGCCATTAAGAGGTCGATCATATTGAATTTCTCTTTTTCATACATTTTTCAAAACAGTCGACTCAAAATTTTAGATCCAATTGAAATTTTCAACAAGAAACCTTTCGTGATGAATTGCATACAATAAAATGAACAAAAATAAACAGTCATTATTTTAGAATCATATATTACTGAAATAGTTTATTTTGTTTTATACATCGTAATCGTTAATCCAACTAAAATAATTAATTACATATCATTTTATAAAATATTAAACAAAAAACTGAAATTATAATGAGGCAAAAAACTTTGGTCAAAAAATAGAAAGAACGAAAAAACTGTTGAGACCAAATTCAATATCTTTGGAATAAGATACAACTGAGATCTTACTATGTTCGCTAGATAATTCCGAAAGGGGGGGGGACTCCAAAAAGAAATCATAATTCGTCCAAAATAATTGTATTCTACTCGTTTTTGCATTTTTCAATCATGTACTTACATAAAACAGCTTAAATTTTAATTTGAGATCATTAAGAATACAAGTAAATTTTTCAATTACCTTTTTTTTTTAACCGAAATATCAGAATGTTTTATAGAGTGAATATATTACGGAAATTTCCCCAACTTTTCAAAAATAAATTTCATATCGATGTTTGAAAAATAAAATCAAATACCAAGTTACGTTTTTCATACTTGCTCAGATCAATATTTTTTAAAATAAGCATTGACACGATTGTATACGAGAGATCATACTGTGAAATAAAAAAAGAAAAAGAAAAAGAAGAAAAAAATAGGATAACAGACGATACATTTCTAATATAACGATAATTACATACAATATTATCGCACATACGTACATTAACGTGACTACAGGCTCTGTCTCCTTACAGTTCTTATTCCAACAAGACGTCATGTAATTCTCCTCCGAGAAAGAAAATAAAATAGAAATCAAACATGAGCCTCAACTCTTCAAAATAATAAAGTATATATAGTTACATCACAACGTATAGACTTTGTACAAAACATAGATATGAAAGTTATATTTACATTAAACTTTTAACATTATTTATGAGATCTTGTTGACCGAATAACCTGGTCTACTCACTGCCATTTTTTTAAAAATTCAGTTTAATCATTCAAAAATCAATATATATATTTATTACATTAAAATTAATAGTTAGAAAAAAAAACAACAGAACAACTACACATACTGACTCGATTTATACTTTTGAATCATTCGTTTAGTTCAAATTAATCATTGTTCTTTATTGTCTGCTTTTATTATCATACGATTGCACTTAATATGGTAATACGAGTCGTTTGAATTTTTTTTCCTCCTTCATGGTTATTACAAACAAATTAATCAAGTCTACATACAAACGATAATATATCGTTCGATTTTTTCATTATAATTCGTAAACGATTACAAAAAAGGCCGGAATCTGATTGCAGTTAACTAACGCGTTCGTTTTGATTTTTCTTACTATCGAAAGAAAACAAAAATACTAAACTAAAACAAAAAAAATTTTCTACAAAATCATACTTCAATTTTACTGTAATTACTCTACAAAAAGCACTTAATACTACAAAAAAATTTTCTAAACCGGTAATAATAACGTCACTTTTAATTCTTCGACAAGAATATCATGTAAAAAAAAAAATAAAACGTAAAAATTATGGTATATTCTGCGACTGATTACTAATTGAATCTATAGTACGCCTTCCTTCGTTACTCTTTTTAGTAACATTCACGTAATCTGCGAACAGAAAAAAAATAACAAAACTCCATTAGAATTCAACGTAAAATAAGGCTGACAATGATGAAAATAACAGCTAGTATGGTAATTACGCTATAAAAATTGGTCCTTCGCTCTTACTACGACTTGAAATTAGAAGAAGAAAAACGATTGTTTATAATCTTAATCTCAGTGACAGACGCGTAGGTATAATTTTTCGGGCTAAATATAGCCTGTATTTTACTCCTGCACCTCCTTCTATTACTTTAAATCTAATTTATATTCAAAACAAAACCTTGCTACCTCTTATAAGCAATAAAAGCCATCACAAACCGCTTAGTAAATCCGGCACTTTATTTCCTTAAAACGACGTTATATTTGTCACCTAAGGTGTATCTGTACTACGTAGTACGTACACGCTGATACTTGTAAAAAGCAGAATACAACATCTCAACATCGCAGAGTGTACTCTTAAAAAAAATCCCACGTACCTACCCTCGCCCTTTCCGTTCCAGTATCTTAGCAAAGGAAAACATATACACTCTAACACGCGTCTCTGACGTCACACACATATACACTGAGCGAGTGGCGGCCATCCCCATCCCACCATTTCTTCGGGTCGTCGATTGGGAAACAAAAATGGCTCCATAAAAATCTTCTCTACAACGCAGACCAAACACAAAACGCCTTTCAACTCAGCAACCAGTCTCCAGTGCTAGTAATAAACGTAAATAAACTGGTAGTAAGAACAGGTCCTAAGGCAGTAGTAGTGTAGCTGCAACCAGTCAAGAAAGCGAGCGAGCCACACGAGTGAGACGCAGACAGACGCAACCAAAATTGGCTGAAAAGAGACAGAAGAACCGAGGCTAAAAAGAAAATAAAGAGAGATGAAGCGAAACGTGACAGTAGTAGCATTATACATATACGTAGAAAGAAACGCGTACTACAACTTATCATAGAATAAGCTGGAGTGAGATCGGAGTCGAGGTACCGAAGCAGAATATATGTATATATTTTTTTCATTTATCGTACAAGCACCTCTCTTTCTCTCTCTCTCTACTCTGTGTGCTGCGCTTCATCAGCACGATTTAAACTTTAGTTCAAGGTTAACTTTGCCTGTTAGCACAGATAGGTGTGGTTTGAATTACGCTGTGTATGCTGCTGTTGCGCCACAGCAGCGCATCTCCAAGAGAGAAGAGAGTAGATACACAACACAGCGAGAACAAGCCAAGCTGCCCTGCATGTACTGTATTCTCCTCAGCATCGGGTCTATCTCTATCTCTGCAGTGGAGATGCGTTGCGTATAGTAGTATACTACCTCCGTATCACTACTACAACAACAACTACTACTAATACTACTACTATACGATAGGTACCACGTATTGTAATTTATTTTATAGTCCGATACTACCTTTTTTCTCTCTCTTACTCTCAATCTAGCCACCGACCAGATTTCATTTTAAGAACTAATTTTCAAAGGTTACTAGTCATTTAGAATATCGCCAAAAGTACCATGAGATCGATTACCGCGAAACACATCCGACGCCAGGTAAAAGCTATCGTATTACTCGATACCCGACGGCCATTCGTAATTAATACGGAAATCTGCGCTGGGGAAGCGTGCTTGATCGTCTTAGATTCGATAGTAAATTTCATAAGATCGAGTTTGGTCGTTAAATTTCTTTTCTTGCCAAGAAGAAAACATGAATACGTAATTCACTATGTAAATATTCCGATATTTTCCTATTTCTTTGTGCAAAAATCAGCAGGTGCCTACCTGCGTATATTCAGGAGTTCAAAAATCGCAATTTGTATTTAAAATAGAAATTTCTGCAGCTGATTTATCAATTCAGTGTTTTACCAACACAGGTAAAAATTGGCCTATAAATAATCATCACCTTTTTTTTTACTTTTTAAGCGGGAACCGTTTTATTCAAATTGACAAATCAAGAACGGATCAATTTTAGACGAAAAAAAAATCAATAAACCATAAGAAATATCCAATTACTCATATTTCATCATCGAAATTTTTTTTTCTTTCAGCTAGTCGATTTCGGATCATAAATAATCAGTCAGATTAAATTCACGCGCGTCTCCTCATCGAATGAGTGGTAGTAATTCCTACCGTAATACGCATGCTACAAATAATATCCCCCGCATACGCATCCCGAGTACTCGAAACACAAGTTCATAATCCTTAATCCGAATCGACAAAAAATTAAACCGCACGAGAATCTCCACCACGGTACGTTACGCATCGATTTAAAACTCATAAGTACCGCAAAAAAAAGTAACATAAAACCCAGCATATCTCGCCAATTAGACACCTTACTCATCTACGACTCGTGCACGAGGCTATTACAAGAACCAGCAACATTCATGGGGCATCGCTTTACTACCCTAAGTATGGCGGATTTTCCATCCGATATGAGATAAAAAATCTAACCAGTCAGTTATCACTTTTTTATTTACACTATGCAAAATGGTCCACCTCAAAAATCCAAGGGGAACATCTTGTCGTAAAAAGTTAATGGAACATAATACACTACATCTCAGCAAAATCAAACCCATTGGCCCGTTGGTCGTCAGATCGAGATGAAAAAAAAACATCGTCAGAATGCAGTGGCGTATAGTAATTTTCACGTCAGAGGTCGCTGTCCCCTGCATGAACTACACAGATATATATACAAATCACCAATAATACAAGTATACTTATACGTTTATGGATGTAGTATAGAGCGTACGTCCCATAATATCAAGCCCTTCTATCATTCTGTCTCTCTCACTCTCGCGTGCCCTCCATTCCGCCTCACGACCGCTGCTCCATGTACTATACACAAACCAGTTACGCGTATACGCGCGTGTTGCGTTAATATACGACACACAATATCATACCGATTCGATGATACGATGAAAAAAATAATAAAATCTCTAAAAGCTTGTAGCCATTCGAACACAGCGTCTCTGTGATAAGGTATCGAATTACAACTGCGATAAAATTAGATAATTGTGTTCAACTCGCATACCTGTAGCCCTGTACGGTCAAAGTTGCGCATTCGAAAAATGACATTTTTGGAATCTTATCTATCAACCCTCCTCCCTTCTTAATGAAATAATCGTTCATCTGCATAAAGTCGGTCTCACTTCCGCGCTAGCAGCTTATCGAAACTAGTGTGGGGAATAAACGATTAATGGGACTTCGATTTTTTCAGTAATCGATTGATCGAAAAATTCAACAAAAATTTTCAAAATAATCCATTATTCATTTTTTTTTAGATTAATCGATTATTAATCGCCCCAAATTAGCGGCCTAAAATAGCCAGAGTTTGACGAATTTGTGCTACTTTAAATGTTTTAAGGTTCATTCGGGCGACCTGCAAAACTTGCACAGTTTCAAATTGTGAAGCTAAATAGCTAAATAGGCTGTTTAGAGTGCAAGCTGCACAAGTTGTGCAGGTTGAGTGTTTGGGCGATTTTTTCTTATGCACGTAATAAAACAGTAAATCTGTGCTGCATAACCGACTGCAAGTTTTTCTTGGAGTATGTTGTGCAGAGTTAGTGCAGAGTTTAGCTGTTTACGTTTTCGTACACGGTTTCACTCTGTGCAGTCTGTGCGGGTCGCCCGAATGCTCCATTAAGGTACTCGATTAATCGGGCGATTAATTTTTAAAATCAATTAATCGATTTTTTCTATTAAATTGACCGATTAATCGGTTTTTTCGATTAATCGATTATTAATCGCCCAACGCTAGTCGAAACTATAAATAATAGGTACGATGCGATGTATCGATCAATGAACACGTAATGGAAGACTCGTAAAAAAAAAGGCCCCTGATAAAGAGTACGACTGCGACTCCTCCTTCGTACCCATTCTCTCGCCCGTTGAAAACGCAACAAATTGATAGCTTTCTCACGAAAAAACTACCTACGTAGTGCATATGCAAATACCCTAATCCACTACCGATTCCAATACGCATCATTAATACAAATGCTTGGTTAAGTACCGGTGAAATGACCGCGTCAATGGGCAATAGAGCGTATAACACGGGAAAAAGGTTTAAAAGTTTTAAACAATATTACGATTACGACTATGACGCGGCGCCGTTGCCCCAGCGGTAGCAGCAACAGCAGTACAAGTTCATTATGCGCTATACCCAATGGTGGCGGTAAGTAAAACATTGTACAGTTCTGGTTATGCGGACATAGGCGCGAGCGCACGTCATTTCATGTACTCTATGGGAACGTGAATCGATCAAAATATAATTATAAAAAACAGCAACATAAACAACCTGTAAAATTTAAATTACAATTGTCGCTGCCTCCACAACTCAAATCAATGTAAAAAGTACTACTAATATACCCCGAACGCACTTCACCCCTACCCCAGTGTACAGCGTACCGATCCGTGTGAACTGCGTAATGCTAATGAGGCAATTTAGCCATTCATTTAACCAGAAGGTGAGGAGAAAGAAAAATAAAAACAAAAAAGAATTACGAGTTCGTATAGCGTGTCTCCATTAGCGTTCGACAAATATTGTTTCCGCTAAAATATTTACCAATACTTGGTCAATTTCCTAATAAATATTTATCCGAAATGAAACAGCGGAAGCGGACGACAGCAGATCATATGAATTTTATGAGTATACGTCTAATACGTCTCTTCCTCGGTAAGATTTTTTAACCTAAGTATACAGTTCTTTTTTTTTGCACAAAAATATCGATGCGTTAACATGAATAGCCTCCTCATTGTTTCATATTTCTTCCCTTCACATTGACCCCTATCATTTTTCTCATAAAATGGAATGGTTTGAAAAGACATACTTAAATTTTGTGTACCTGACCGACGTACTCCTCACTCGGGTGTAATCCTCACAAACTCACCTACAGTTTAAATTAGCATTGATTTACTTCAGACATTCAAGCATTACTTAGCATATTTTTTTGTGAACGATGACAGGATATTTTCTCATATACCACTCACTTCACTCCTCCCACTCCACATACTACTAACGCGAAGAAAAAAAATTAAAAAACGTTACGCGAATGATGCCACGCTGCGTAATTACTGAGCAACGCATTTCACATTCACAAATCGATGGTCGGTCAGTTAATTGAATTTTGCAAATACTAGAACGATTGTAAAAATGCAGCCACGTGTTTTTTTCCCGCCAAAATTCCGCTACTAATTAAAGAAACGAGAGGACGTAGTACTGCAACGTGACGCCGCAAAAACGTGATTTTCTACCTCGTGTTCCACCATCCCCGACGTCAGTTTTCGCTGGCTTTTGACGAAATAAGGCCCAAGAATCGTGAATCAGTAAGTCAAATTAAACTGATTTCAAGTCAATAAGAATTAGTATTGAAATTACGATATCGAAGACTCTAATCAGGATGAATTCTAATACGATCTTACTGAACAGAACTGAATTCTCTTCTCTGGTATATAAATGAAACGATAAATTCAAATTTATCAGTAATGAATATAGAAATAGGCAACTTGTGAATTCTCTAGTAATTATCACGAACTCCTCTCTCTCTTCAACCCACTTCAATTAGCCCACGAACGTACTTATCAGCGATAAAAATTTACGTGAAATGTGATAACATTGGAATTGAAAAAAGAATACACGCGCTGTATTTTCGAAGCAGAAAATAATGCGATGAATTATCGCTTACGAAATTAATTTAAATTACGAGTGTAAGTAAGTAAATCGCAATTTTTTGCTCTTATCTTCGCACACTCGAAAAACACGTCAAAAAACCTCTACTGGGGAATGTTTACGCAACACGTACGTCAACTCGAGAACCGAAGTATTCACAAATAAACTTGCTTATTACAAACACGCGGCCAATGCGATGAAGGCAACTTTCAAACGCCACGCTAGCGTTTGTTGGTCGTATTCGTACATATAACGAAATAAAATAACAATAATGATTATGATAACTCACCAGTGATGGTAGTTTGTCTTTTATTTACACTGTCATGGTTTACTAGAGAACGTTTCAAATTCCTCAGAGGATTGAATTTTCTAGGTGATTTTGATTTGGTAACTTTAAACGACGATGATATTTTTGAAATAACTTGCGGCGATTTAGAAGGTATCTTTTCCCATTTGAAAGCGCCCTTGATTGGCTTCTCGTTGTGAAAATCGAAATTCCACTGTTTCATTTTTTCTTTTTCGATTTTGGCGAATTCTTTATGGAAAAAAGACATCGTTTCTTGATGATCCACAGGTCCGAACAGTGACCTTTTGACCGAGCTTCGATTCGACAAACTTATTGTGGTTTCCGATGGTACGCATCCGGATAAGGTAACTTGTCGGCTTAATATATCCACACCCATTTTCTAAGCGATTAATGTATTATTAAACTCGAAGCTGTTTAGTAACTCGAAAATCACACTTAACGCGACATGAAAATTACGAATTTTGCACTTGAAATGTACATATTACACTGACACAAGGTAAAACAAACAGACAATTCGATATCGCGTTGCAATAATAACTTGGTAAAACGTTCAAAATTCTTCACGAACTACGACAACAACTGCATTCAACAAGACAACGTTTAGTGACTAAATAACCGATGACGTCAGTTAATAATTCTGAACACAAGGTAACGCGTAATCTCTCGTAAATGTACGGCCACAATCGCCGGCTTTCGTGTCCGGTTTATTTTAGTATTCGGCGCCTCAGCGGTCCCCTTCCTCTTCACCGAACAGTCAACTAACACCGTACCGTAACACCAGATTCACTCGCCCCACCAATGATCTAAGAATCAAAACTGAATTTGTAAACACCTCGCGTAACGAAACAGTGTTACCATCAATAGTAGTAATAATTTCCCTCGCGAATACAACTTACAGGCAACAGCAATAATAAATTAATAATCAATAATAATCATAAAAATGCAACAAAAAAACTATAACGAACATTATGTTCCCACGTACGTCTAGACAAACAATTTTTGTATGCATGTATGCAAGCTAATTATAGAAGGACATAAGAGTTTTTGTGAACGCAGCTGCGCAGCTACCTAATTGAAATACGAATGTTTTGACATTTTTCGTGGATATTTGAAATTCGGTAATGTAGTTTGAAAACAGTAATCTTCAATGCAGTACTGGAGTTGAGTTTCGTGTCATTAATTGTACATACCTACTTCCCAAACCTCATTATTTCAATTTTTACAAGGTGTAAAATGAAATATACATATTAAATTAAGATTGACACCTGTAAATAAGGAAGTACTAACGCGAGGTACTCTGGTATTATTTTGGAGTCGGGTTGTTTGTTGATTTTAGAACAGAAATACTTGCAACTTTCATTAAGTATAGATACCTTCTTACTCAAGCTAACTTGCAAGAATTTTCTTTCAAATTACATCTCACAACAGAGAAAATTTACTCACCAGTAGAATTTTAAAAGAACAGTACGTGGTTGCCATTGTTCGCCCATTGTACGGCCACATATCGCGTGTATCGTTCTACGAAACAGCTAATGAAATTGTATCGCATCAGCCAAGAAGGTGTCAACGAACACTATTTCAATTGAAAAAGGTTATACGCCTTGAGCTTGAACACATACTTTGTCAAAAGTGCAGGTACGTATCATTGATTATTAACGTTGGTAAATTAAAAGTGGCATCAATTTTTAATGCGTATAACCATGACTGTTGATTTTTCTCCTCGAAAATACTAAATAGGACGAGAAAAAACAGTTTAAGAATTCTGCCAACTATAATGAAATTTTTCAAGGGTCATGGCACCGTGATACAACGCAATATATGGTACCTAACAAGAACATATTAAGCGAAAAATGAGATTAGCGACGAAATTATACGTTCAATTAATAACACCTCTATGTGATGACTTTTTGATTACAGAGCCCCCTACGAACGCTCTGAAAACACTTGGTTTAAAATTGAAAGTTACGTATCCTTGAAAATAAAACCCGTAACCGCAGACAAAAAAACCAGCTCCAACAATGTTGTTAATGGAATGAACTCGAAGAAGCGATCTGGTGTGATTGAACACTGGAGAGAAAAAAAAAACGCTCTCATAAAGAAACTTCGTAACGAGAATACAAAAGAAATAGTATCAACTCGGATGGAAAAAAAAATCAATTGGACATGCGATATAAAGCTACCGAGTTAAGTTCATCGCGGATACCTTTCCAGGAAAATGTAAACGTTCGCAGGTGCCGCGGGGAGGATTGAGGGCACTGCACCGTTGTAATGAACGTTAACGTTCATAGCGGTTATGTCGCATTACACCTGATCTGCATCATCCGTAATCAACAATGATAAATCGCGTGTTCTTGATCTGTAGATCGTACTTTCTGACTATTTTTTTCCGCGTTTTCAGTGATTTTTTTCCTTGCGATGGTTCTTGTGTTCTACGCTGATAGCGCGAATGCGGATATTTTATAGAGTGATTTCGACGAACGCATTTTGGTTTATCGCGTATGATATTCTTGCAGTGCAAGTGCATGTTGTTCGTAACTGTAGGCTGTATAATGACCTCCGAAGAAGAAACACAAAGCGTAAGTAACACTATAATGTAGTATACAGAGGTTTAATTTTTATTGTCTTTATTTTTACGAAGTGTTTTTTTGTTTATAATTTTTTCCCTATTTTCTGAGTGGTCCAGATGAAGTTGAAAACTAGTGATGGGCGATAGTTGATAGTTTTGTACTATCGATAGTCACCGAAAGTCTTATTTCCAGTTGTTTGGGACTACCGATAGTCGTTTTTTAAGCGAAGAAAACGCTCATACACTCGTATTTTTGTAGTGAAAAACACATCGTTGGGAACTATTTTTTAAAAAGCATAGGATATCTTCCAATAATTATTCAACTCCAAAGTGTTTTTGTAAATTTTCATCGAAATTGATAGTTCTTTCCGCATTATAAACAAATATTGGAACGACAACTGTGTAAAATGCATTTTTCAGTTGAAAAATACTATCAAACAACAAAACTATCGATAGTCTTCAACATATCGGAGCAAAACTGTCGATATTATCGTTATTCCTATCGACTATCGCCCATCACTATAACGACAATTTGATTTTTGATAACGTCTAATATACAATATACATCCACGTGCACCTACACTACGTACGTACCTAGCTACCTACTCATATAGTTGGACGTTAAGTGGAAGTGAATACTTGAACCCAAATATATGTACGTACATTCATTTAATGAAGAATATCAATACTAAAAATTTAATTTCCACCTGAAAATATCTTATGAGTTCTCTTAATTTCAGTAAACATATTTTTAAATGAACGGAAAGTACTACTAACAGCCCGTGAAATGAGACATCGTAAATAATGAAGTGATGCAATTTTTTATTTTTATTGTTCAGTACAAGCGACACATACGCGAAACCAAGTTCAACTAACATTCAAAAAGTAAAAATTTCAAACTATAACACCTGGAAACGTGTAGTGTTATTTCGTTCGTCTTCGGTGGGACACCGGATATGACAAGGTCCAAAATGTCTTCAGACATTGAAATATATCTGACGTTAGAAACCATAGAATATCAGAAGCTATCATATTTAACGTCGTCTTACTATCGTTTAATATATGTACATTGTTGCTAATCTATCGAGTTCTTCGAAATAAATGAAGAATAAAAAACTGCAACGCGATACCTACACGTGAAAGGGTTGAAACTTGAAAGTCAGTTCGAGGCATTGCGCATTTCATCTCCAAGTACTTCGTTTCAACAGAGATACAAAATCGCATAGTTTTTCTTCGCTCTCTATGTAGAAGTAATATACGAACGATACGTTTTCAACAGCAAAAAAAACGAACAACATATTTGTGTAATTCATACATACGTCAGGTGCTTGCACAACAAGTTAAAATTCGCTAAACGTTAAAACAAATATGTAATTAATGTGAAACATTTATACCGACTCGTTTCAGAGAATGTTTCGTTGATGATTGTTTGGTTGGTGTTTCAGAACGTGATTATGAACCGATCATTTGACGCAAGAATTTTCCGATTAAAAATTGAACTAAACCGCTATAAAGTAAGTTGAATCATATTTTTTTCTCTGCTGATATTTCTACCTATTTTTATCCATCGCAAGTACGAATCATGGTCATCTTTCATTCAAACTATAAGTTCGTCCTTTTTTGTTGTTGTAAATAAAGTTTTTTTCCACCCTATCGTATCGTCAAAAGCTATCAAATTTGTCTAATAAAGAACCCAATTCACGACGAGGTACTTCGACAGGATAATTAATTATTCAAAGTCGTACGAATAGTTTAATAAATCGATCTATTGTTCAAGTTTTGTGGCTGAGTGAATGACCAAATAAAAGGCAGTAATGGCTCTTCTTATGCATAATAATCAGTGGGATATACTTACATCGTTTGCGCTTTTCGGGATTTTTTGAATCGATTGCGCTTCGGACAAAAATAGGTTTTGATGTGTATCTGATTGTGTTAGTGGTGTGATGTTGTTTCATGGCATAATCATTATCCAGGCACATAGATAGCAAGGACTTAGACCTACAGATATCTAACGATATTATGATGAGCCATTTCACGTTAATTCGATCACAATAAAGTGGAAACCGGGGTCGGATGGGAGATGCCGAATGGTGCGAACCAGAGCTCCATAGGTCAATTTAGAGGGCAGCCACGGGCACTCAAACTTTTGAGATGAGGATGGATATGGTAAATTTCATGCCGGGAGCAACTCGAAAACCGTGATTTAAAAAAAAAAATCGAAGCTCTTCCCATTTGTGTAAGACCTTTATGGAGCTTTATAGGCGATTTTTTGGAAATCAATACCAAAAATTAGCTGAGAAAGATTGTAAACCGATCTTTTTATATGAATGTCCTGTTTTGAAATTCCAAAAAAATATAGATTTGTGATACAACTTTTTGGGTTGATTAACGCATTAAAAAATTAAGCTAATGATTTTTTTAAAAAATTCGTAAAAAAAAAATTGCAAAGTAAAAAATTTCAAATTTTGAGGGGTTGGAGAAGAAACGTTGGTCAACATACGGCTTCGACGGGTCAAATTACCCTCATGTAGACTCTTTTTACGATACTTTTGGAAAATTTGAAAAAATTAACTTTTTTGACCAACCATTTCGAAAATTGTACTTAGTGAAAAAAACGTACTTTGGGGGTTGTTTTTACGATGTATGAACAATTATACATCGAAGCATTTTAGGAACCCTTACTTCAACTTCCGAAGATTTAACGAAAAGGGCAATCCATGAATTTTTTCAATCGTTTGCGCTTCAGAAATAATAAGCGCAAACGATTTTCCCCCAATCAGTGTTACTGTCTTCTCATATAGTTCAACATGAGATGTCTTTTTCATTTCGATCGTTTTGTTGGTAGGTACAAGAATATCTCCCATTTTAATATTTCCAGCTTAGCCTTCAATAAAGTTCAAAAGATGAAATATTGATTTTAGGTGCTCAGTATAATGACCTTTGAGCATCGCAGGAGGATCCATTCAACGAATTGGATGGTGTGGAGTGATAACTCCAAGGTATACCTCAATAATTCTTTGCAATAAAAATTTTGTCAATCGAATTTTTCCCACAATTTGCTTCCACTATGATGGCTTAAATGAAACTTTGAAAGACACACTAGAAAAGTAACTCTAAAATTTTTCACTTTTCAGCCACACACTAACGATAAATGAGTTCGTTTAAAGCTAACGAGCAGGGTAGAAAATGAAACCGAATAAGTATATAT
>JAAOIU010117179.1:0-13888 GCA_018107765.1 Hypogeococcus pungens | reverse complement strand
AGAAAAAATCTCAAAATTTTTTGAGCAATTTAAAAATTTGGAAAAGTGTTCCCGTTATAAAATATCCTGACTTGAATAAAAATTTTTGGTACCAAAAATTTTCGTTTCCGTTGATAAAATAATGAAAAAAAGGTGGCTTAAATTTGGTTCAATAAAAATTTTAATTTTGGCGTAGGTTTAAAAATTTTGGCTCATGCTACTCATTCTAAGATCTCCAATTCGATATAAATATCTATAGCACCAGCGTTTATTCTCGCGACTCGATTTGTTAATGCCTGCGAGCTCTAGTGGAAGTTTGAGTAAAGAGGTAGTTGACTTGACTTGAATAATGAAATTAACCTAGGACATCTCAGCCATGGCTAAGAAGTACATACAGTGGTTGACTTTGTATGTAGAATTAACCCACAGTGGCTGAAATGTACAGATATTACTACATATATATATCAATGAAATTGACTTACATACTAAAGTAATAAGAGCAAGCGATTTTATTTCAAGATTACCTACCTGGCTGCGGACATTTTTAATGAAAAGCACAGGTTTTGAATGTTTTGCAACAGTTGTTCGCATTTCGTTTTGATGTTTTCATCTAAAATTACTCGAACGTAAAACATTTCCGCTGAATGTTTTCCGACTGAACAGCTTTCGGTTTCCCACTGCTTCAGTTGTTTTAGTCTTTGTAGGAAAGTATAGCACGTTACCGTTTCAAATTGAGATCAGTTATCTTTATTTTTTTTTCTTCAAACAAATAATATAAAAATTTGAATTACCGAGAAAATGCTCTGGTTAATACTATTTTCAAGTAATGAAACAGTTCAGCGCAGTTGGGACTCATTTTTATTTCATTATTTTTTAAAAATGTCTTCAACTGAAAAAATATAGGCAATTCCCCGCACACTAGACAGTTTAAATCAACAATGCTATTTAGAACTGATCTGTAACAACGATTTCCATTAATTTGAAAAAATCGGAAAGTTGTCGTAATTCGTAGGTATAGTGTTTCTAATCTAACGTCACCATTTTCAAATTACGTACTTTATCAAAACTGAAACAATTTTATCTCTGTAACTTGCGTAATAGTACGTCATCAGTTCCGATTTGCCTGTGCTGGTAAATAGTATTAAACTTTCTATTTGAATTAATCTCATCGATATGGTATTGTAAATAGTAACACATTTGTATGTCTCCGTCTTCTGTAAATTGTCTATTTTGCGAAAAAAATCCTGACGAAAAAATAAAATAAGTGACTTTCATTTCGATGAATAGTATGAATAATATTTAAATTATGTTTTTAGGCATACCTCACATTTGATGTTCGTGGTAGTAATTTCTCTAACGGGTAAAAAATTTATATTTTCCATCGATTCAATGCAAGCATCCAATTTTTTAAAAATTTCATTGGTTTGGTACAATAGCGATGCAAGCTCGTCGAGCATGATTGTCATTTTTTGGACATATTTTTTTAACACTGTACATTTCCAAGTGTGTTGTGTTAATCCCGGTTGAATGGCCATTTCCATCTTCAACAAATATTTCTTCAGTAAAAGAATCTATTAAGGCAGGGAGGGCAAGAAAAATGTGTGAGTATATTAAAGTATGATTAATAAAGCAGATATGTGCGCAATTAGATACTTGTTTTGTATTACTTTGGCAGGTTTCAGCTTGTCGGTAATATCATTATATCCAGTCAATATTTTACCGACGGCTTCTGTGCGTTGATACAGATCGTTCTTGAGTAGTAACAAGTCAACAATTTCGTTTGGTAAACTCAGACCACAATTTTGTAAAATTTCAGCTTCTTTTAAAATTTCAAATATATCGTTCTGTTTAGTGAAAAAAATCATTATCGCTCAGCAGCGTGTTGTGTATTGTACTACAATGAGAATACGGTTACAAATGGAAGAACGTTCGATTCATTTATAATTACCCGAAATTTCATTTTGAATTTGAATCCTTTTTCTATTAGTAACGATTCGCCAACAAATTCCAACCAAGAAATTTTATGCGCTAGTTCAATTTGTTTCAAAACTTCCAATTTTTGTTCTGTAATCGACAATTACATAGGTAAATGTAGGGAGGTCTGTGTCGAGCTAGGGGTAGATTGTATTAATTCGTATACTTCTCAGGGCATTTTCAGCCGTTATTTTACTTCTTGCGATCCACTTCAGGGTGACACTGAGGGTTTCAAAACCCATTTCTTTTTCAGCGGACACTGACTTCACTCCACCGTCGGTAAAATAGATTTCAACATTTTCATCTATCATATTTTTGCTCGTTTTTGGCTTTTCATTAAGTTTATTCAAATCTAAAAACACAAATTTAATTTTATCTATTTTTATACTCAATATAACTTCTGTGTAGAATACTCGAATTGTGTGTACGCTTACCTACATATTTAGTGGCTTCTTCTATTTCGATAACGTTTTCGCTTAAAATATTCTTAATCAATGAGACAACCAAAGTACGCCATTCATTAAAAATTGTTTTTTTATAATTTTTGACTTTGATTGAGAAATTATTCAGCATTTCAGAGACCTGAAAATTTTTCAGTTTTCAAGGTATACTTACTTAGAGCTTTCGCCGTTTGAAAAATAATTTATTGTTCTACGTATATTTAATCATGTGATATGAGTCTTTGCGGACTGACCTCTTGAAAATTGTCTAACGTTGATAAACAATCGACTGCTCGCAATGAATCTGCGGTCTTTTGCAGGTTTTGAAGTAAGCTGTTCGCCCATGTTATTGAATCAGACACCTTGACCGTAGCGTAGGCCAATTTATTTTTCTGTCAAAAAAAATCATTTAATCGCAAAAAGATAGATTGCCGTTGGATATATCTACTTACTACCGAAACTAGGAAAATAGGTAGGTACCTCGAAAAGCTTATCTGTTAATTTTATTTCTTTGACGAATTGAACTATAATTTTATTACAAATGTATGATGTACTATCATGGACCGTGGGCCTAGTTCGAATTTCAAAAATATTTTGTACCACTTCGATTCCTTCTTTAATGGATCTTATGAAATTTTGAGTGACTTGTCATAAACATTGCCTAACGTATACCTATTTAAATTTAAATACAAACTTGATTTGAGAAAAGGTTTTAATTATGAGCATTTTCAATCGTTGATCAACTTCGATAACGTTTTGTCGAAAAATATCCAGAATTTCTGTCCATTCGTCTCTGAATATTTCTAAATAAACGTCAAAGTCAACATTCTCGATTGGAAGCGTCAAGTTCGAAACTTTTTGCTCCAAATTTTCGAACTCGATCGTCATTTTACGAAATTTGGAACAGAATAAACAACGATAACTTTGAACCACCTGCGAGTGAAGTTAATTTCTATTAAATTTTTTTAATCTTTAGGTAACGACAACGTGAATAATTGAATGCGATACGAACTTCAAAAATTGTTTTTAGATCTTCGATTACTGTAGTAATGTAATCGGTTTCCGAAAAAAGTTTTTGTTTATCGAACTCCCATCTTGAGACGAAATGATCTCTGATTGATTCAATTCGTGATCTCACTTCTAAATATGAACGTTTCCACGTTTGAAGCATTAAAACAGCGCTGCCCAAGTCGTATTTTACGTCAATCCACGAATTCCTGTAAAGTATTTCATTGTTACAATTTTTGTAAAAAATTTTCAAAATGCAATACCTACTTAAATAAAACTGTCACGTCAAACGCTTCCTTAGTTCTTCGACATAAGGTGCTTTTTATATTATTGAGAATCCTTTCCATATTCTTTTCTCGGCTGTAATAATTCGATAGGATCCATACCGACAGTAGAGAATCCATCAATGTTGGAATACAACGAGAAATAACTTCAAAGTTGCAACGTGTTAAAATCTGTAAGATTAAGTGGCACATGCATTCTCGTTCACCTACCTATAGCTACGTGAATATACTACCTGCATTTGGCTGTAATAATCTATTATTATTGTGAATGTTTGGGCGATGGTGGATAATTACATTGAAAAAATATTGCAGTGTTTGTAATAAACTGGCATTCTCTTTCACGGATAAGTAGTCATTGTAGAGTGTTGAACGTTTTGTTTCGAAGGAATCGAATAAAAATGAATGATGGAGTTTTGCTATTCTGGTAATTCTATTCATTATTGGAGAATTCAATTCATCGATAACCACGCTGAGATCGTTTTCCATTTGTTTCCAATGTTCGTATTCGTACATTAGATTATCATTCAATGAATCCTGAAAAAGAATACATGTATATACATATATTTGTTGTTCCTAAATCGGTTTTGACATAGATATACACGTATATTCTAGGTACATATTTTAAGTAGATACATTCTAGCCATAGATCGATATTCTTCTCGTGTAGAATACGCATTTCTACGCGTAAATATAAAAAACAAAAAAAAAACTGGAAAAAAAATTACAACCCCTACTCCAACCTTCTCTGAAAAATTAATGCATTGAGAATCCATTTTACTAATGCAGTCCTGTATAAACTTATGAGAATTTTGAACATTCTCTTCAGTTGCTTGCAAATTATCCCAATCGAACTCATAAAATAAATCGGGAATTTTAAAAACTTTTTCAACATCAAGTTGCGTTTGTGCCCTGCAAATGTGATTTTCTTTGCATTAATGATTTCCTAAGCCATTATTTCTTATAATTTGAAAATTTACGTTTTTGAACGATCTATAATAAATTACCATTTCACAATTTGCAACAATTTCACTAACTGATTGTACGATTCTTTCCATTCTTGATTTGCACTAGGTTCCATAAAATTTTGTAATTGATTGTATATAAAAGTATTGCTCGGATTAATGGATAATTCATCTTTGATTTCGTTGAAATTATCGACGTGTTTTTGTAAATAAAAATAAGACGGTCTTTTCTGCAAACTAGTTTCACCGTACTTCATGCTTTTCTTCTCTTCGTCTAATGATGAACAGCACTGATGGAATACTGGAATAAACACCTAGAACGATTTCAATAATCCATAGAAAAGTGCTCATCTTGAATTATACGAAATTATTTGCACATAATAGAGTTCGTTAACCAACTCACCAGTCTTATAAATTTTTCTAAAATTTGGAATATATCTCCAGTCATGCTGCCACATGTAATGTACGTTGGCATTTTCAAGTTGGCTTCTTTCATACTGGAAAAATGTGGTATTTTGCAGTTGACTTTCTTCACGAAATACGCGTAATAATTCGTAGATTCAAATTTATCGCCGTTGAAAATTCCAAAATGACCTTGGAATTGCGGCATTTGTACAACTTTTTCGATTTTTTTCTGTATGAAATTTAAAACAGCGTCATAAATGTATTTAATCAGTCAAGATTTTGTACGTATGGTATTTTATTGGGAAAAGTGGTCGTACTTTGACAGTTATGTAAGACAGTGCCCTTCTAGGTTTGGTACTCTGTTCTTCGAATGGTAAATTTTCCACCACTTGAATGAAAAATAAATTTCATATGATGTATTAGGTATGTCCGCGAAATGCATACAGAAATTAACTTAGTTTAATTACCTACAAAAAATATGACAGCAGAAAAAACGTTTTTGAAGCTAAATATCGACTAAATTAATTTATCATTTAAAATGCTATAGGGTGGATCAAATTTACAACAGATCTAGTAACATCTATTTTACAGATGGTATTTCTTTGCGCAATTACCTTGTTAATGTGTCTTGTGTACTCAGTTATATGTACTATGTACTCACTTGTGTACGGACTAATTCTTCCACTAGCAGATTTGCCTGGTTTTTTACTTTTTCTTTTTTTCTGTTTATCGTCTTCATCAACTTCATCAGATTTGACCGCATCGAAGTTATAACTCGTTTCCTCGTCAGGTCTAACGTATTCTTCTGCTTCGTCATCTTCGTCTTCTTTAATATCTTTTGATTTTTTGCTTTTCTTTTTCTTCTTACCTCGCTTATCTTTTTTTTTATCATCTTGCAAGAGAAATGATGATGTTCTTTGCTTGGTAACTGAGGCAATGAAAGACGTTGAAATTGCAACAATTAAAAAAAAAACACCAAGTACTTATTAGAGGTATCTAGTAGATATACTCTGATAAAAATAATTTATCGCACCTTCTTCTTTTACTTCAATTTCTTCGTGGACAATTTTACTGTAATAGGTTTTATAAACGATGAATATTTGTCCGTTGGTATTCACTGCCTTATCAGTTTCATCATTCAAAAACAAGTCCAATTGAGTGAGCACTGCATTGTTATCATTTTTAAGGAAATTTTCAAAAAGTTCCGGTTGATTTTCTTCAAAATAACTTAGAATTCTACACTTGAACCATTCTAAACGTACATCCATGGATAAAGATTCTTTATGATCCTAATTAAATTGAATACTTACTTGATATTCGTGTACATAAGTAGAAGTTTGATTGTAGATGTGGTCGAGTTGATATTGGGTTGCTATGACATGATGATAAACACTTATGTAGGTAAGTATTCAGTTAAGACTTTATAGTAATGGCAAGGTTGATGAGTAACTCGTTCATTTATGAACAATTTTTTTTCATTAGTTACTTGGGTACTAATCTTTTTTGTGGCAAAATTTATTTATTTGCAGCGCTTATTGTCTTCGTACCAAGGGCGCGGGCCTCCTTGTTGTGTAATGTGACGTGTGTGAGAGTGCGACATGGTAAAAATCAGCGTATTGAATAAACATTTGTTAGTTACGTGTTTCTAGAGCCTAAAATCTATGTCAAAACAACATAACGGTATCCGAAGTGATTTTAATATTTAAGCCGTAATTTATGTGACCACAATCACTGAAATGGTACTTGTTGGTAACAAACAAATTCACACGTGCGATTCTTATCATCGAACGTGCTAAAGAAAGAAAAGAAGGTGATTCATTAATGCCATGAACGTCGAACGTACCTAACCTACACCAGATAAGCGCGAATAGTCTATCCTATTTTTCGTTTTCCAACATAAGTATGTACGATAGGTGTGTTGATATTAATAACGAACTTAAATTGTGCTTATGTTGTAATTAATCCATATTTTATAATTTAAGAGGGGTACTAACCGCCAACCTTGTGGTTGGCCGGACCTAGAACTGATGTACAAATAGGCAAATAAATAATTGAATTGAATTGAAGTGTGTTTCATTTTGATTTCACAATTCAGATATTTATTCAAACTCTCAGAGTTGTGTGAGCGATGAAAATTGCACTCCCGTTCCCGCGCTCTTACTCCCCAAGGCCCTGGGAGTGCTCCTTACTCTCACTCCCGCTTGCGCTCTTGCTCTTGCTCTCACTCCCACAACACAATTTCATAGAATAACTGCACGAGTGGGAAAATCCCTGGAAAATCAGCAAAATTAAATTTCACTGATTGTAAATAAGAGAGCAGACATTACGTAGACGTATATGTAGGTAATAGGTTAGGTATACATGCTTTGTACTTCATAAGTGATTTTATTCAGTGTCTAAAACTACATCCGGACCTGGGCAGGTGCGTCTATAGATACCAGGTAGTTAGGATCGTTTCTTTATTATTTGAAAATACCCGTATATTACCCACATTTCGTACAGTTTTTTCCGACATCCATCTCTCGTAAGCAAATACGATTAATGCACGAAATATTTTTAAAAATTAATTTGGAATGTTCATTAAGAATGTACTAGATGGTATTTTTATAAAATTTTCGCGGAATTAATCAATAAATGATCACGTAAAATTTTTATGATTCTGAACTGTAATAGTATACCTATTTTTTACGTACCCATACGTACTTTTATACACTTATGTATGTAGCACCTACAGAGATACCAGGTCCTGGTGTAGTTTAAGTTTTAGACATTGAATAAAATCACTTACATATATACGAAGTACAGAGTACAGAGCTGCATACCTACGTACATGTACGTCTACGTAACTTACGTTAGCTACACATACGTTTATGTACGAATTTAGTACCGTACCTCGTGTATAGACTAACGTAAGTTCAACACGAAATTTTCAAGGTTAAGATGAATAATTTTTATAGTCGCCTTGCATAATTACCGTGGAATCCTTCACGCTGGAATAAAATGAAAGCAGCGGTTTTTTAACATGTCGTACAATCTACAAGATAACTAAAACTACCGATTGTGTTGACTTTACGTCTGCCTCAGCGTCGCTGAAATTGAATATTTATTCATAAAGAAAAAATTGTCAGCGATTTTATGTCCTATACGTACCTATAGGAATACACTCGTGTGCGAAAACACCATACAAGAAAAATGCTGAATTTTTATTTTTCTAAAACTCCCATTCTACGCACGATATACGCATAGGTAAGTGAGAACTGAGAACGCTGATCATGTCAATAACCCAAGCTTATGTACTTTGGTGAGTGGAATGCAATTGAAATTAAGCAGGTATTTTTATAGACCAGTGCTGGCTCCTCGCTCACTCATGAATCGCGCCCCGTCACAGGGAACCTGGGAAATACCAATTCATGGGAATTTTTAAATCTATCAAAACGTGTTCCAAGTGAAATGTATTTTGCTGCTGATTTTATTTTGTTAAATCCAGCCGATTGTTGACCTCCTCCATAGTAGTATACTTGGATTTACAATAAATGTGGGTGCTTACAACTGATACAAAAATTGAAAAATTCAACTCGTTTTCATTAATTGTAACACCTAAGCAGTACAAGTACTCATACTTTATTCGTGGGAACAAAAGAAAAAATTTCTTCGTCGTTGAGCTTTCGAAAAACCGGTTTACTAGACAAGGACAGTCATCGAGATACGTATAAAAATTTAAATTAGTATTTAACTTCGCTTGGCGAACTGTTTGAAAAAAATATTTCTACAAGGAAATAATACGCGATATGTGAGATGACTCACGCTTTATAACACATACATACGAGATAGAGAGACGATGTGATAAGCCATGCTCAGCGTGTAGTGTAAAGTGCGAAGCGACGCAACGCGGCGTTTAACAAAAAATTGTTGGTTTATATTCAAGCATGATGAAAAGTGATGAATAATAATGAAAGTATAAACCAAATAAAGAAAAAAACCTCCGGTGGTGTACTGACAGGATTCTCTTGGGCAGGGGGGAATTGAATTCATTCAAGTCATTTAAAACATATTAATAGAGGTGTATGGCTCCTCCCCCTTTTACTACAGTGGTGAGGGGAGGAGGTGAAAATTTCTGTCGTTTGCGGGCTGGAAATGCTGGAATTAAATAAAACTTCTTAGAACCTAAAGTATTTTGTAGCCCGAGAGAAAATTTTGCTAAAAAATTTGGAAAAAAATTGCAATTTTACCTACATACGGATGTAGGTAAAAACTGCAGAGGCCAACTAACAGAAGATTTTGACGCGTTGGTTTTAATCAAATGTAACAACCAAGTTTCTGAGTATAAATGCGTCATTTTCGGGTAATTGTTTTATTGTCCGAGTGAAATTTTCGAGGGCATTTCAGAGTATATTTTTGAATAGATTTTTTGAATAAAAATTGTGTTATTTCTGAGGAAATTTTCAAATGACTTCAAAGAAATATGTAGTAATTTTCTTGGCCTCATGGCGGTCTAGATCTCTGAAACTCTTAAGGCTACGCCACTGGTATGTTCAAGTTCACAAAATATCAACATCATTTACTACCTATATTTCGTACTACTTTTTTTTCCCGTTATCTAATCTGAAAACGGATTCAAATTTCACCGAAATGAAATGATTACCTAACATGTGTTATCGTTTTCTTATCAGATAACTATTCCGGACGATGTACCGTGTGTGGTTATACTGTATCATCCTAATCGCATACTAACTGCTTGCATACAAAATCTGCCATTATTATTGTTCAAAGAATCTTCCGACAGTCGACAGCGCACAGTAAACTTTCCATAAAATCTTATGAGCCTATATGTAGCTTCCACTAGATGTTTAAAAAAAATAATTAGTCCGTTTATTATGCAACAGGTTTCGTGTATCATGCAATTTCTCTTCTACCCGGATTTGGATTTTGTGATGACTAATATAGAAAAACCAATTTACATTTTTATTTATTGCACGTATATGCATACTTACATACATACATACATACATACATACGCACATGTATAGACATATATACATTATACATACATTCAATTAGCGTAGTTTGAACTCTGAATAGGCGAATAAAAAACTTTACCATAAACACCTAAGCAATTATTAGAAGCTACATAAATGTGCGAGTTGTTTTTGTTCGTACGGTACCTGGATGCCGTAAATTTAATTTAATGAATACAGCCTAGTGGTAGGCAGATTTTACATGCCCATTATTTTAAAAATCTATATTTAAATATAGCTGAAGTAAATTCAAGCCACAAATCTGTAAATACGTTACTATAGTTACCGTATTATGTATCTGAATTAATCTCTGTTGGCATGAGTCCCGCTAAATTATATCAGGGAAGGGATAATCTGATGCCATGCACAAGACACAAACTTGCTATCAAATACGAAGTTTTCAATTTCAAATGTGTACTTCTACATAATCATCTGACCGAAGTACTTTGGTATATCAAAATTTTTTTTCTCGCAAAATTCCAAGTACAAATCAAAAAAAATTAAAGTTTTTAAATTTCGTATTAAGAAAATTATTGATGGTTTTCTAGTACAACATCTTCAACATGTACTTAACTAAGCAGCAAGTATTTATCCAAGCAACTGCGTCACACTCATCGATGAGATACCATTGCAGAAAAAATTTAATGGTGCAACTTTGGTACAAGTATCGTTCAACTACACAATAAGTAAGTAGTGCCTACCTACACCTGGAGTACCACCTGGATATACGTACATATATATGTAACTTACTTCAAGTGGTGGTGCCGCTTTCACTGTCAAACACACCGTTCTCTGGTACCCTAAAACTAAACTGAATATCGGAATTCCCAGAGATAGGTAGAATGACACCAATATGCTGTATATTTTTGGCATGTACGTGATTTCAAACGTTATTCTCGTTCATTGGTATTTCCGTTTTGAGAAACAACTTTTATACGCGTGACGAGACAATAAGTAAGTACGTTAATTCAAAGCGTGTCAAGATCGACAACATGATATCTTTAGCAGCCACCTCATGTTACGGGTTTCAAACATTGTTTTACTACAATGTTTTTTTACTCGGGAATTTTTCATGTTAATTAAATAATACTCTAACAAATTATTATTTCAGATACCGACTTCTGAAGTTGATAATCACTGAAAAACTGAATGATGTGATTAAGGTAATTCGTCTATTTTAATATTGAATTTTCCAACGTAAATAATGCAGAAATTACTTAAAGCGTAAGTACTCGTACCTTTTTCGGCGAATTTAATCGCGTTCAAATTTTTAACAATACCTATCATATTTTTTTGTCAAAGAATAGGAAGGTTTCAAGTAGTAAGTAAATAAAGAAGTTTGACGTCAACTTAATGTTTCATGTGTATATAACTGTTCGCTTTTCCTTCAAATTAAACGAAGTTGAACAAATTAAAACATGTTTTTTCAAGTACCTAGGTAGACAGTGTCTTTTTTCACGCATTTCATACACCAAGTTACCAAAAACAGAAATGAAGAAATCTGTAGGCACTTTTCACGTACAGTTCTATTCAAATGGTCACCGCAACTGGTAAAGCAGGTGGTAATGGAAAAAGAATGTCAATGTTTAAATGAAGCACATTAGAAATAATGCAATGTTTATCAATTACGAAAACAAAGCTTAATCACTCGGAAGGAATGAAAAGTAGATAATTATTTTAAACAACTGTGAAAAATACCGAGTTACGACTTAATGTGTCGAATAATATACCTGAGGAGGTAGGTAAGGTACCCAAATGACTGAAGAAAAAAAACCAAGGGTGTGCTGTGCTGATTTTCCATTTTTTTTTTTTTATTCAATCTACAAGGCATTACGCCTACACACTCAACATAGTAGATGCTTTGGTTGAATTATACATACCTATACATCACGATCTGAGATCGAGATTATACTATATATTCGAACATAAAAGATGATTACCATTATTGAAGGTTATATATACTTATTTTAAAAATAACACGTCTTCCATGGCCAACCTGCTGCTTTCAGAATTAGAAACAATAAAGTGATTCGAAATTAGGTTGGTTAGTTGGTTACTCGAATAGGTGACGTTTTTGCAATTGCGCACCATTAGATACCTATAAAAGAAAAAATAATCATTGCACTGAATACAGTGTAAATAAATACCTACATATATTGATATTTCGTTGAACTTAGAAGATCGAAACATATCTATTATGCTTGTTAAGCTTGGACTTCCTCAAACATGTAACAGAGTATGAAATGTAGTTTTTACCTCTTGCAAAATTTTGCAAATAAAAAAAATGGTTGCTTTAGTAAATTTAAAAAAAAAAAAAAAATTAAGCTTGAATGCACTACACTTGTGAACAAAAAAGTAAAAATGTGATCCATGCGCGTTAATTGCATTGACCTTCAAACAAAAGTTCAGGATATTTTATGTAGAAATCAATTATTTCTTTTTCGAAGGAGCGATACGCACGCTACGAATGTAGTTGCGGAAAACGTGCAGAATGCAGAATTAATGACTGTATTCAGGAAGAAATTCAAGATTTTTTTTTAAACGTGATAAACTCTTTACCACCTGCTCATTAATTTAGAAATACCAGATGAGCGTTAACTTGTACTTGATAAAAAAGAAGACTTAAGTACATTTCAAATCTCAGCATAGCTATCTATTTTTTGTGAATGATTAGTTATTGGAGAAACCATTTTCAAATAGAAATTAGTTTATTTAAAGGTGGGTAGGTAGGTCAGTAGATAAGTAATTAAAATTGCCTTCTGTGTAGTAAAATTTCTTAAAAAGTTCTCTAAAAAATCAACTTTGTAACACTAATTTCCTGTCGTGACAGAGTATGCAAACCTTCAAAAATTATGTATTTAGGACACGAACAAATATTAAGTAGAAGGTCACCTTAGGTTTTGCATATTAAAACGACTAAAACATATTAATTCGAATGGAAACAATTTTTCACTTAGGTACACGATATCAGTTGCAATGAAATGCCCGCAATCATATTGGAGCCTTTTCGTTTAATTGCACTGCATTATAGTACACCCACACATGAAAAACAAAAATTGAAAGGCGTTTTATTTGCAAACTGAATCAATGGTGTGAAAATTGAGCCTAACATTTTAATCGGAAATTCGTGTGAAGCAGTTTACGGTTCATCTTGGATTATTCATTTATTCGTTTCTTACCTTAAGAATACTAATGAGTTCAGAATTTGTTGATATTGTTCAATCTGCTAACTTCGGCTAACTAATGAATAATTTAGCTTTAGTGTTGCGCAATGATTATGATAATTTTTGTTACTCTTTCATCAACGAATATTTTGTTTGCCGCAGCCTCACTCGTGTGATTGGAAATATTTCATCAGACAAAAACCTGGTTTAGTAAGGTGTAAAATAAGTACTTCAATATGAAATGGTTTTTTCGTCCACAAAAATTTTGATTCGACGTCAAATATAGTTTCGTAAAAAGTTCTTCGTACGTGTAAGTATTTTTTACTTCGACTTGGGTAAAAGGTCGAGACATGTGTTTCCACGTGGAAATGGGACGCAAAATTAACCTTGGCCTAAAAGATTTTTCTACTCTTAGCGCAAAACGACGTGAATAAGTCGTATTATGATAAATTTTTTAAAAAATGTACATATTGAAGCAGCTATGAACATGAATTTGTTTTTTTTTTTTTTTTTTGCAGAAAAGCAATACTGTAAGAAAACTTTTAAATAAAAGAGATTTAGTAGAAGAAATAAATACATGATTGTTTTGAAAAAATTATCAATACAAGCTTAGGAAGTAATGTACGAACATTACACTAAAAGATCACAATCAATAAT
>JAAOIU010115829.1:0-10676 GCA_018107765.1 Hypogeococcus pungens | reverse complement strand
ATATTGCACAAGATCTCGATGAGAATGGGGAAATCCACCTAAGAATTAATCACAAATCAAGCGCTATTCCTTTGGCTTTCATTTTGAGAATCAAATCTCGTATCATCACAAATGTGTCGGTGGACTAATACTTCACTTTCCATAAGTCTGTCAACTGATGCACGGAAGAAAAAAAAAACGATTACAAATGGCCATTCGATTGGTTTACATTTTTCGTTCAACTTGCCAAAATCATCATTTTTAATTTCAGTAATGCATTCTGAAAATCAGTGATCACTAAACTAAATCATTTAGGATGAGTCTTTCACTCCTGCATTCGATATACAAACACAACAAAACTAATCGCTTCTATTTTGGAACTTTTTTACTCGTTTACTGACCAAATTTGAACACACCGATACTGCTGATTTCTAATTCACCATCTCCGCAGGGATTTCCTCCCCATCTGTAATCTGCAGTCTAACATTCATCGCTTCATTTCGATCAAACTTCTCATTTCAAGAATTTTATTCTCATTTCCTGACGCCATCGACGAACAAACAATTCAATCACAATACTTTCTTACACATACGTGAATAACACACGACTCGATCCGTTAGTTCTTGGCAACGACGTCGATGGCATTGAAAAAGACGACTTGCATACACAATGAGAAATTATGCGCTATGATTTTTCTTCTTTCTTCTTGGAATTGCGCCATTACACCGCGAATTATCACCGGTTATTCTTCGCGTATGTATACAGTAGAATACCGCTGGTACCGGGCAAACCGATTGATCGACACCACACAGCGTATACCGCGATTCTGTAGAATTAACGACCACTACGTTAGTCGCCATCTCACCAATATACGTACGCGTAGCGCGCTAACTACAGTAGGTACAACTACGTTTGTGACGTTTACAATCTCGTACACTCGGGTTAAAATTATAAATCCATTATCATTAATTTTTTTTCTTTTTACTTCGATCGGCATCTAGACGGAATGGAGAAAAATAAACAAGTCGATAACACAATCTCGCCTGGCTTTTTTATTCGTGCACGTTTCGCACTACGAAGAAAATTAACAATCGCGATAACACTCGCTGGAAAAAGTGTACTAAACATTCCTCGTGTTTGTAAACGTCGACGTTGGTGTCGTCGTCGCTCTTGAATGGTAAAAATTTTACTCGCTACTAGCCATGCTCGGTTGCCCCCTCGCCAGCTCGTACGTAGATTTTTTTCAAGCTTGACAATGAAACCATAATAACGGTTATAACGTTATGCACAATTGTGCAATACGCGACGTTTATTTATAAAATTCGCGATGACGCGCAAAGTGCAGCAACGTTTACACGCAGTCGCGAATCAACTACGACGCGCGAAATTTCCTCTTCGCAACCCATTTTCTTCTACTTTACTTTTTCCGTTCTTTCTTTATCGTGATTTTGGCACTTTTTTTTTTCTATTTCGAATAAAGTACACTTATATGTGTACTTAATTACTCCATATACGTACAAAAATGACCTTGCAAAAAAAGAACAACGCACTTTTGGTTACATCGCAACACGTCGGTTTAAATTTAATGGAAAAATCGGGAGAACGCAGTTCAACTCTTCTCAAAAAATATTTCTTTCTCTTTTAGAGAAAATTTTTCACCGTCAGGGTATAGTTTCCAGACAATTCCAATTTCTTAATGTAATTTTTGAAATAAAAATTTTTGGATTTTGAGGAGAAATAACTTTTACCATCTTCATTACTCTAAAAAATTTTCAACTCTCGGTTTTTATTTTAAATTTTTTGAAAGCAGCATTTTTTCCTTCAATTGCCAGAAACAATTTGTTTCAATTTTTCTACCCAATATCTAAATGTTTAAACATTTTTTCTTTCAAAATAATATTGTGAATTTTTTCAAAAATAGTTTCCAAATTTACGATTATGTAAAATGATTGAATGTGATTTCTTTGTTCAAAAAATGAATAAAAAAAATTTCGAAAAAATCCCTAACAACCTGTTTTTAATTTTTTCCCAGAGCAGCGAGTGACCAATGAAAGATGGCAGGTGAACCATCTCCATTCTAAACCCCATCCTCCAACTCACTTCAGTACGCTGTTGCCATGTAACAGATATCTTGTTACTTTCGTTCTACTTAGAAACCCTCATTAGCATAGCATCATTAATAACCCCAAAAATATTTTCTTTTTCTGAGAAACAATTGACTATCCAAGCAAGCTACAACAAAATCTTACCCAAGCAAAAGAAAAACACTATTAAAATCTGAGCATCCGGTAACCTCTCTCCCTTTACATACAAT
Source organism: Hypogeococcus pungens (assembly GCA_018107765.1). Lineage (NCBI taxonomy): Eukaryota > Metazoa > Arthropoda > Insecta > Hemiptera > Pseudococcidae > Hypogeococcus > Hypogeococcus pungens. The sequence continues at coordinate 8,383 of JAAOIU010115829.1, read as the reverse complement.
TGTACACCTCTCGAGTAAAGATCACTTCACTTTATCGAAGAAAAGAGCTGAGAAATAAACGCTGCTATGCACGATACTCTTCAGATCGTTTGGTTTGCTGTTTGTCTAGTTTCCCTTCTATTAGCGATTCTGAGAACTATTAACTCTCATTCGGGCTTCGCCTTTCAACAGGGGTGTAATGATCTGCGATCAATTACAGATCACGATCAAAAAATAATCGGATACTTTAGCCGATCTGATCATGATCCCGTAATTTGCGCGATTGATAAAATTTGTTTACGATTTTTCATGTTGGCGCTGGGGGCGCCAGCGTTCCTAGCGTTTCAAATAGTAAACTTTAAGATCATGATCAGATCGGGAATACCCGATTACTGTGGTGATCCGATTAATTTCGAATTGATCGCGATCACTTGCAATTGTTACATTCCTACCTTTCAAGAACGATTTTCTTCTGTTCGAACCGCAGAAAACAACATAGAAATCACATACGACGGTGATTTCTTTCTATACCCTTTTCTCATAACCTGCGCCATACAGCAACTATCAACGTCGATCACAAATCACACATAAGTTTTATATTATGGGGCTTGCGGCGCGACGAGGGCGACCAACGAAGAATTCGCGAAAAGAAAAATCCTTCAGTACGGATTCTACTGGTTCGCAGAGGCGAACGACCTGTGAACGTTGGTCGTTTTCCTGCCGAAAAAAACTAACATCAAAGACCAAAGATGACTAAAACGAGCCTTGAGTACACGTGCGCGCGCATTCGACAGAGTACTACGTACCCACGAAACTCTCCACTTCTACGTGCGTACCGTTCACGGTCGTGTTCTTCCAGTTCCAGAAATCTCACGCTTCCAGATAACGTTTTCATTTCCCTCCCAAGTGAACTGGTTCATTTGGTTGTACGATTATTGCAAGGGTTGAAAACGACCACACTGTTGGGCGCCACGTCATTCATCTCTTACTAGTCGCAGGTAAACCTAATAATAAGATTTCGCAAAACGTTCTGTCTCCGATTGCCAACGAAGATGACGACGGCGGCAGTGCTGGTGTCGGTGTCGGTGCCAGTCAAACCAAACGACGTAGAAAATTTTACCTTCGACCAGGGTCAGTGTTCAAGGTTACCGCCGCACACAGACGCAGTCCAGAGGTTGATGCACGACCGTATGTGTGAATGTGTAGGTACTTCAAGTGAACATAAAAAAAAGAACGTAGCCAATAAATTCGGGCTCTCGACGACGACGGCGACGAACGCGCTGCCCATGTTTTTCCTTCTTACCGCCTCCTGCACCTCCGGCCACCGACCTCTTTCTTTGCGTCTCTCAACCGACGACGTGCCCATCATCTACATAATTCGCACATATTGTACGCACACGCCACTTCTACCGTCGCTGCCGCCGCCGCCGCCGCGTCCAAATACGCGCGCGTATTACCATCAAGTTACACACGACGAGCATCGGAGGTTGACTCTTGTAATGCGTCGGAGAAAAAAAAAAACAATATCAAACACCACTACCTCATGCTACAAGTTCAAAGATAAACGTCCAACGACCAACCTATTAGTCAGCCATGTATACCTACGTAGTTGAGTAGTATCGGATGCAAATTAACTCGCGAGCGCAATTTCTTATTCTCCCCCTCACTTTCTCTCTCTCTCCCTCGGCAGCAGATCACGACAAAAAAAAATTCTACAGCCGTTAATTATACCAAGATAAATACGCCGACGTCGTAGTCATCTCTCGTCGTCGTTACATACCATGCACAATTCTCAACTCATTCACTTTTTAAATGGAATACCTCGGTAACCAGATATTATGTCGTACTTGTACCATTTATTCGCATACAAATTACGCGTACTCTTCGCGCTCTTCTACACCTTGCGTCGTCGTGAGGTCTCTCATTCATACTAGTGACCGTGCTGAGACGTCCATCCGTGTCTACTCTCGCTACCAACATCATAAATCTATCGCGAATTTCGACGTCTCGTTGGCCCACTTTTTCTCTGCATCAACTTCATCGCACCAGCTTCGCCATTATCATCAAGATCGCCGACCACTCTTCCGTCATCACCGCCACCACCATCGTTGAATTGCCGGCAGCCTAGCCGACAAAATATCGCGTGTAAGTATTATACAAACGCATACGTAAACTGAACGAACGCCAGAACCATGATTACACGCACTTGTACCGAGCGACTCGTCCCATTATCTTCTTCTCTTAACGTCCCACCATCTCCGCGTTTATCTTGCTCAGTCGTTAACAATTTCGGTTCGTGTAAGGTGGATTCGACCTTCTTCTAAGGTTCACCTACCTATAGACTATTACCGATATTTACCTGTAAAACTCATCGTTTCAGACCACCAATAACAGCTACTGACCAAGCCTCTTTTCAGACGATTTCAATTTAATAAAATTAAAGTTTTTATGAAAATTTACCTTCTTTTATGCGACATTCTAGGATTTACGCGGGAGAAAAAAAAGGAAAGACGCATAGGTACCATCTTTCCCGACATCTATACGTACCTACAACGACGCACGACTGACGATTAAATTCTAGCTCGTTCAAGATATTTCCAGTTTCCAGTGGTAAGTGAATTCATCGCACACGGACTTGAGAATGGTAACCAGAGCGTTCTATACAGCGAGGCCGAGTGTATATTCTGGTGTACGCTACGCCACGCCACGCGACGACCTCGATCAATCAAATATACACTTTCGAAAGAGAAGACAACAAAACGGAATCACTAATCCTGGATGATTGCTCTAATCCCGTTTGTCAAACCAGTCTGAGTCGTCGAAAAGTCTAAAGATAGATGAACTCTACCCGAAGAAATGCTGAAGTAATTCTTATACACAGTGACGAAATTTTTAGAATAAAAGAATAGGTAGGGCATCCAAAAAATCGAGGGGAAAAATTGGACACTTCACTTCACTTCTGGGTATATTAATACTGGAAACGTCTTTATTCGTTTTTTTAAAGAAGTTGAACGAAATCCTTTTTTAGTCTAAAATTTGAAGGAAAACTCAAGTATTTGATGAAACATAAACATCACGAAAAAGAGGGGATTGGTAGTTTCCTCATCGAGACACAGTCCAGAGTACGCCAGACCTAACATTTCTAGCACCAAATACACCATCTACTTGCACACATCCGCGAAAAAAAATCCATAAGCTCGCATATACTGCTTACCTCGAAATTCGATCGAAAGGGAAAACCTCATTAGTCTGGCCCAAGAGCTCACTCACACCAATATAGAAAAAATAATAAAGGGGAAGAAAATTCAATCATTGAAAAAACGTACAAAGCTTACCTGCCCATAATGATTTAGAAATTTCCCATGTCATGGGGGTTAGCTACAAATATCAAAACGGAGGAAAGTTGGCAGTGGTGCAGCTAGAGCAGGAAGAGGCACCATATCGTGCACTCGAGTTCATTGTACAACAATACACATCCACCTCTTGTTAACCAAGCAACGAGGCGACATCACCCTTTAGCACCTTGTCATCTATCACCATTGTGTGTTTAGATTGGACTTTCGTTATAGCGTTTCACACGTGCTTCGTAGACGTCATTAATAACCACGATCGGTAGCGAGCAAAGAAGTGGAATTTGAACAGGAGGAGGAGGGAGAAAAAACACGAACGTCGCGTCGTAGTAACATAAAAACAAAAGCCAGCGAAAAATCTACGAGGAACTTTGACACCCCCGCGATAAGCACACATCGGCCTCCTGTATTATAAACTAAAAACTTCCTACAAGTGGTACTAAACACGCTTTTGTAAACAGCACGTAGATATATTACGTAGGTACTGATCTACCTCAACGGTAATTCAATTCACCCACACAGCTCACTCACAACCCCAAGCTCGAATTTTTCGTATATATTCCGATTTACCTGCAGCGGTGGCCGCGTAAGCTGATTCGATATTCATGTCCCGCGTCTCTGGATCACCAGATCAGCGCTCGAATTAGTTTTGAAAATAGATGGAAAATTCGTCTCCTCTTTTGATTACCGCCTGTCGATCATTTCAAATTATACTTTTCGGCGCGTTTCTTCATCGCTATTCGGTGAAGGAAGGGGTGGCGGTGTTACGATTTTCTCGTTATCAACGTCGTTATTCAACTGAGAAATCCTCGGAATACTTGGATCGCGATACCAAAGATGGCTACACTGATAATGATACTACAGAAGAAAACACCTTAACGCGCGGTTGCGGCCAACTTGTGTTCATGATGCAAGCCACCCGCCGCTATTCATAAAATATCGCACCGAGAAATTTTAAAAATAATCGCACCAGCAAATTGTACCGCCAAAAAAACTCACGGGCACTTTGCACTGCGAGGTATTTCGATTCACGCGCGTAAAAATGGCTAATCAAACACGAGACACTTGACACTCAGGACACGCAATCATGGTAAATAACTCGTATGCTCTTTCTTATCAGTCGCGAAGCGAATCAAACGACGACAAAGTTCACCAAACACACGTACAATTAGAGCTTTAATTAGCACTACTTATGACACAATCGCATGCACACTTAATATTATCGAAACAGCCACTAATTTTTATTCCTCAATACGATCGACACGTTGAAAAAATTATTTCAATTTTCACACCGCGCACTCACACAAACATGCTTTTAAAATACTATTAAGATTTAATTTCAAAAAATAAATAAATAAATAAATAAGACTGCGTATGAATGTAAAGAACATAAGCGCGCCAACATGAATACTGGAAAGACTAGCCAAGAAGGTTGTTTAAACACCATGGCTACATAGCGGATCGGATTGATAACGGAATGCCAAACCGCGCCGCGCACCTCACACAATCCAAGCAGGTTGCTGACGCGAAGGGGGGTAGACTGCTTCGAGGATAACGCTCCCCACCCTGATCACCGTGCACGTTGTTGGCAAGGCAGCAAGGGGGACATATTATTCCCGTCTTCTTTGCAACGACGTCGTCGTCATAGTCGCTCATTCTCCCCTCCTTTGACCCAAAGCGAAGTGCTTTTATAAGCCGCGTTTACACCGGAGAAATATACAATGTATTATGCTAGGCAAGGTTGAAAAGGATTCGAATCCATTCGCAGATTCGAACTTCGAAGAAGTGTATTCGAATCCGCTTTATGAAAATGGATTGGTAATAGTGATTTGAATCCAAAAATTATTGAGGATTCGTGAAATGGATTCGAATACTTTTAAGGGTTTGGTTTAGAATATTCGTGTGTATTTGACTTTTTTTAGTTTTTTAAGCGTTGACACCCTGACAACCCTTACTTCGAGTTCACTTTTAGATCAATTCGAGAAAAATTGAGGGCTCGACTATTTGTTATTTTGTTCGGTCGGACGACATGATCCGGATTCGTTGGATTCGAATACGAATTCAAATCCATCCACAGCGAGATCGACTGGGTAAAAAATGAAAAATAGATTCGTAGATTCGGATTCGAATTCAATTTTGGGTGGATTCGTTTCACCCTTGGTGCTAGGTATAACAATATACATAAATAAAATGATGCGTTATCACTGCTCGAACTGCATAGGTACTGCAACGTGACCTACCACTAATTCAGACGTACAGGAGAGAAGGACAGAATACCTAGGCAGACAGTGTAAAGTACACACAAATCCCAACACAAACATAATTTCGAGATGACATGTTTATGCAAACCAAACACTATCATGTAGAAATGTGACACTGTTTTTGAAATAATAGCAAAACACAAACAGAAACGTTCAACTTTTGCGGTGCTTCGATGCGACATGTCTCTCAAATTTAAAAATTATCCAAACACTTCTCTCAAGTCATTTATTTCAGTATTTCTTTTCAGTGACGCTGCTATAAAAATGTATCATTTTCTTGTGTCCTGCAAGAAGATGTATTGTACGATGAGTAAAATCACAAATAAATACAACAAATGCACTATGCAGCGACTAGTGACTAATAAACACAGTTTATATGTATTTATGTACCTGAACCTGATTAAAATCTCTTCGAAAACGCGAATCTATCTTTTAAACTTCAACTTCACCAAATAAAATAAATAAAAAATAAGGGTCAATGAAAATTACACAGACATCCACACAAAACTTGTGCATCTGCATAGGAAAGCATACATCCACTTTGTCTCAATTTTTCCATAATCACTGACATTGAGATGCATGCAGATGAAGCACGAATTTTGTAAAATTGACGACTGACGTATCTTTCAGTGTTACCACGAACACAATATTATTTCTTCGACTAAAAAAAAAGCTAATATGCTGGCTAATAATTCATAGGCAATGCAACAAATAACAAGCACTCGTACCAAGTGTATGGTGGCAGGCTTACAACATGAGACANAGATGAAAGTTGAGTTGCGCATAGCTTACGTGAACCATTGTTACTAACACCTGCTGCCAGCAATAGCAGCAATGTCGACATGACGGCCTTTCCCCTACACTTCTCATTTACCAGGCCAATGTCGCGAAATCTTTTACTTCATGACAGAATGATCAGTCGCGCACGTGATCCTCGGACGCAATTTTTCCTCACTTAATGATTCAACTGAGCTCACTGGATCACTAAAAAAAGTAATTACTATAGGAATTTCCTGATGTCCATTTTGAATTAAAGCATCGACTTTCTACTTCCTCGCTTCATTTCATTTTTCAATTTTTTTTTTCAATTTTGTTCTCTGTATAAAAAAGTTGTTGCAAACTCCATCTCTCTCTCTTCAATGTTTAAAACCAAAAAACTTCGACTTTTCTGATAAACTAATTTCCATATATTTTCAATTTTCTTCTCCGTCATCAACAAACAAAAAATTTGTTACTGGTCCCTCTCTTGGAGCTCAGCGTGAGTTTGAATGCGCAATCTTTTCAGAATTTTTCAACATTTAATAATTTTTTTTAAAAATTTGCAATTTTTAAAAAATTTTTAGTTTTTCAAGATTTAGAAAATTTTCAAAATTTTGATACATTTTTTAAAATTGGATAATTTCTCAATTTTTTATTCATCTGTGGTAAGAAAACGAAAATTAAACGCGTAGCGCCATCTACTAGAGCTGACACTTGCACTTTTTGGAATTGATTGACCAAATGAATATAGAAAAAATGTCGGCAAGAAATCATGAAGCATTGAAAAATCATTCGTTCCGTGGCAAACGAATGCAGGTGCTTTTGTACATGTGCACAAACATTCAGCTGAGTAAATACTATGTAAAGTTTCATCATATACTGGGATAGGTGCTTCCGTCAGAAACACTACGTGTAGAATTGGTAGCTTATCAGTTTATCAAACTTGACAGTGAGCAAAAACTGTACCTAAAGTCGAAAACAAAAAAAGTAGCTCTCTCTATCTTTGAAGAATAAAAAAAGAAAAGGAAAATTACATTATCGAGGTCGAGTGTGTAATTCGGTACACGGTAAAGGACACACGTTAACCGCCCTTTCGCCTGTTTCTCTTCATGTATACTCGTTATTACGTCATTATCAATGAATGCCGCGATTGACGAAGTACTTTTATGACGTTTATGTATCAACGGGCTTAAAAAATTTTCCCCGTTTCCCCTGTACTGCAAAGTTCATACAGTCAAACTTACTATCATCGGTATGGTGCGTTACACGGAAATATTCATTTTCAATAAATGTCGACTTTTGACACTTTTACTACCGTTAAACTTTTCAAACGTTATTTGTCATACCACATCCGACAACGTTGCTTTTCCCCCTCGTGTAGAATTATGCTTACACACCTACCCAGCTATTCTCTCGCGCACTTGTACTACGTCCGTGCAATACAGAAATTGAAGACGAGAAGACATTCAATGAAGCAGAGAAGGACGACAACGGAAATAAAGCTACTCCTCTCCGTCCTCTGTCGCTCTATTGCCAAGACTTTTTTTTTTTGCTATGTACTGCCTTGGTTCCTCCTCGTGAACCTTATTTACAGCACATACAAAGTAAAGTAACAGGTTAACATGCGGGCACATTTTACATACGTCTTCAGTAACACTATTCATCACTACTACCGCCACCGCTAACAACACCCATTAGATAACAGTGACCGAAATCTCAGAACTCACGGCCAGAAACATACTTACCAGCTACTAACGAATGCATATAAAATTACAACCAGAAACTCACGTTATTGCCATAAACACGTATGAGCAGCAAAAAAGAGAAATCATACTAAGCAGAATATACGGCAAAAAGTAAAATTGCAACAAACGTGAGAGAATTAAGAAACTGAAAGCCATTCTGAAGATGATTTTCGCATATACAGCTTGATCGATATTCAGTGGTAGGGAAATTGATTTCCGATTTTTTCACAATTCAATTTCATTTTCAACTTTTTTACAGCCGCGGTTATAAATACCGATCAGTCTTTGG